>JASDQU010259972.1:0-15709 GCA_032191745.1 Picea mariana
TAGAATAGACAAAATTGTTCCAATTCCTTGGACAATGTTCATTTTCATGTGTGATTGAATGAATGATGTATTTTGTGGGTGTTGTAGTTCATTTATCCTATATATGATTGTATATAGTCAATCATATGAATTTGTGACAAATTGGATAAGTTTCAATCGTTTTGCTTCTGAGAACTCGTATGCAAGGAGTGCATATCGTCCACAAGGAGTGCGTCGACAGAGTATTGAATTGACTTGAAGAAGCTCAGAAGGAACGACAAGAACTTAGACCAATTGCAAGGAGTGCATAGAGTCAAGGAGCGACTAAGTGTCGAAGAGCTAGAACAGAGGAGTGCAAGGCGAGCGGGAAGAATTTCTTTCAAAGAAATCCTTCGATCTGAGTTTGTTGAGATCCTAGAAACGCAAGGAGCGCATGGGAGGTCAAAATTCTCAAAGGAATCAAGCTCAGAAGGGATAGCGAGGGGAAATCTTAAGGAGTGAAGATCTGAATACTTCACAAATTATCGGTTAAGATCCTCCTAGAAGGGAGTGAGATCATTCCAGATAGTTGGATTTGGGTAAGGTGCACGAGCTTTTCTTGAAGCACAAAGGAGAGCGAATTGTCAAAGTCCCGAAGTCCTGAAGTGATTTGGGACCATCCATCATCAAGAGGGATAGGTGGCACAAAATCCACAACTCTGGAAGTTTGTGGATAAGGAGGAGGTGAAATAGTCGAAGTAGATCCTGACCGTTGGTCGCCAGGAGATACGTGTCAGTAGATCAGAGGCTTCAAGAAAAATCACTTCGAGAGTTTCATTTGAGAGTTGAAACTCCCAAAACCAAAGTCCAAAGTGAATCTGGACCGTCATATCCAGAAGGACACGTGGCAACGAATCGTGAGCTTCGGATAAAATAATTTGGGTTTTAGTTGAGAATTGAAATTCTCGAAACCCAAAGTCCAAAGTGAATCTAGACCGTCAGAACCAAAGGGACGCGTGGAAGAAATCCATGGACTTCGGGTAAAGAACCGAGGTGAATCTTAGTCGTCCGATACAAGATGACACGCAACAAAAATATGCGCACTTCAAGGGAAAGTGAAAGTTGAGAGTTGAGTTTTTTGAAGCCCGAAGACCCAAAGGGATCGTAACCGTCAATCTACAGAAGACATGCGTCAATAAATCATGAGCATCAGATAAAATCATTTGGGGGAAGGTGAAAGTTGAGAGTTGAGATTTCCGAAGTCCGAAATCTCGAAACAGTTAGAGCCATTTATTGGAGGAGGACACGTGGCAAGAGATCGGTCATTGCGGAGAAAGTAAGGTTTGAGAGTTGAAAACTCTGAAACCCGAATCATGAAGCATATCATGACCATTGGTTTGAAAGGGGAAGATCTGATGTGTTGGATTGAAAGGGGAAGATTTGATTCATTGATCAAGAGGCCCCACCCGAGATCACAAGATCAATGGTCATGCTCAATTGTGGGGATAGAAAGTGCTCGAGCTTTAAAAATTTGAGAGAGGGCCGCAATTGAAACCACAGTATCGCCAAAAGGACACGTGGCGATTTGGTAGTGAATTGCGGGGAGAAAAGCGGGTTGATCCCAAACCACTTTTGGTCATCCCACAATCATGTTTTTACGTGAGGTCATAGCCCAAGGTCACATACAGGAAGGGGCTAGTGCCTGAAACATGATAGTTTGAAAACGTGAAGGGAGAGGTTGTGGGTGCCATAGAACCTGCACCAAAAGGCTGAAAGAGCCTGTGTTTAGTTACAAGGTGAGACCATCAAGGTTTTAGAGAGTTGATTTGGCTCACAGAATTGAAGATCCTTGACTGGTAGGTCGCGTAGCTCGAGGGAGAGTAGGGGGGTTGCATCAGGTGGTATCAGAGTTATTGAATTTGTTTGTAAACAACAGACAAAGGAGAAAGGAGATAAATTGATATCGTCAGTCATATCGAGAGTTGATTCTATTTGTAGACATCAGAAGGAGATGCAGTGGAATCATGCCACCCAGAAAATGTATAGCGAATCCAGAAATGGAAGAAGAAATGAAGCGACTATGAATGAGATTGGATGCCATGGAAACAACGTAGAGGAGAGCACCAGACATTGGAGATATTAGTGAAGTTGAAAGCAAAGAGATAGAGATCGAAGAATATGTATTAGAGGATGTTGCAAAATACTGCTTATTGAAAGATGTTTCAATAATAGGAGCTAGAGCAAAAATAAAGGTCCCAATGTATGAAGGAAATTTAGAAGTTGAAGAATTATTGGATTGGGTACGTGATATGGACAAGTACTTCGATTATGAAGATATCAAAGAAGAGAAATGGTGAAGCATGCAGTGACAAGACTGAAGGGTCATGCAACACTAAAGTGGGACAAACTGCAAGCCGATCTGAGATGCAAGGGCAAGTAAAAAATTAAAAGCTGGGATAGGATGGTTGCCAAGATAAGAGAAAAAATGATCCCAAATGACTATCAAATCAATATGTTTAGAAGATTGTAGAACCTGAGACATAAAAGATTATTAGTGAATGAATACACTGAGGAATTTTACAGACTGAACATCAGGGATGGACAAAAAGAGAATGAAAATGAAAAAACAACCAGGTATATCAATGGACTGAGATATGAAATACAAGAGGAGATCGGCATGATGTATGTTAGTAAATTCAAGGATTCATATCAAGCAACCTTGAAATCTAAAGAGAAATTGGCCAGAAAGAAAAGCCAACGAAACCGAGGAGGAAATTCAAGCAGAGGTAAGGGAACCAACAAAGAAAATTTCTAGAAACCAAAGCATGAAGCTAGGAAGCAACACAATCAACCTGAGAAAGGTGGAAGTTCTAAGGAAGGATAACATGGAGGAAGAATCTATTTTCCTAGAGGAAGAGGATTAGCCAGAGGAGGTGAAGTTAGATGTTATTCATGTGGCAAGACAGGGCACATGTCTTGGGAATGCCCAGAGAGGAAGAAAGACACTGGAGGAGGAGAAGCACACATTTCTGAAGCACAGAAGCATGTGGAAACAGAATCAACAGAAGGAGGAAAGAACCTCATGATGAGGAAAGTTCTTCTTAAACCAGATAAGGGGGTAGAGGAACTAGTTCATCGAACAAGTCTGTTCAAAACTACTTGCAAGACGGAAGACATATTTTGCAAGGTGATTATAGATAGTGGGAGCACTGACAATCTAGTATCCACAGATATTGTGGAGAAACTTGAGCTGAAAACAACTGCACATTCAAACCCATACAAGGTATCATGGTTGTAGAAAGGACATCAAGTAATGGTAAGTCAACAATGCCAAGTGTAATTTAAAATAGGAGGTTATAGGGATGAAATATTATGTGATGTAATTCCTATGGATGTCTGTCATATTTTAGTGGGGAGACCATGGAAGTTGACAGAAAATTTATTCATGATGGGAGGAAGAATACTTATACCATAGAAAAGAATGGTAGGACACATATGTTGTTGCTAATAGAGGAAAAATAGCAAAAGAAGGAAGTTAGTTCGAGTATGATTCTCACGAGTGGGAAGGAACTCTTGAATGAAGTCAAGAAGGAGTAGGAGATGCAGTTTGCCATAGTGAGGAAGGCCAAAGTTATCCTTACAAATACTTCTGTGGAATATTTACCTGAAGAAATCCAGGAACTATTAGAAAACTTTGCTGACATAGTGGTGGATGAATTACCTCACTCATTTCCACCCATTAGAAGTATAAACCATCATATTGACCTTATTCCGAAAGCTAGTTTACCAAACAAAGCAGCTTCTAGGTTGACACCTAGAGAGAATGAGGAAGTCAAGAATAAAGTCAAAGAGTTGTTGGATAAGGTTTAGTCAGGGAAAGTCTAAGCCCATCCAGAGTACCAACTGTGTTGAGTCCAAAGAAGGATGGAGGATGGAGAATGTGTACAGATTCCAAAGTCATCAATAAGATCACCATTAGGTAAAGATTCCCTTTACCCAAGATGGATGATTTGATGGATTGTTTGAGTGGAGCAAGCTATTTTTCCAAAATAGACTTGAAGAGTGGATATCATCAAATAAGGATGAGAGAGGGAGATGAATGGAAGAAAACATTCAAGACAAATGAAGGTTTGTTTGAATGGTTGGTCATGCCATTTGGGTTGAAAAATGACCCAAGCACATTTATGAGATTAATAAATGAAGTA
Organism: Picea mariana; assembly: GCA_032191745.1. NCBI lineage: Eukaryota > Viridiplantae > Streptophyta > Pinopsida > Pinales > Pinaceae > Picea > Picea mariana. The sequence continues at coordinate 4,164 of JASDQU010259972.1, forward strand.
TTGAAAGACTTCATAGGAAAATTTGTTATAGTGTATCTGGATGACATACTAATCTTCAGTAAGACAAAGGGAGAACACTTAAAACATTTGACATCAGTGATGAGAAAGTTGCAGCAAGAAAAAATGTTTATAAATCTGAAGAAAAGCTCTTTTATGAAGATATAACTCATATACTTGGGTTTTGTGATCTCTTCAAAAGAATTGAATATGGATCCAGAAAAGGTGAGAGCAATCAAAAAATGGCTGTCTCCAGGAAGCATATTTGAGGTAATAATTTTTCATGGGTTAGCAAGTTTTTATAGAAATTTTATCATAAATTTCATTGGTATATGTACGCCCATGCTGGACACTGTGAAGAAGAAACACAAGTATTTTAATTGGACAAAGGAAGTTGAAAAAAATTTCAAAGTGTTGAAGGAGAAGATCACAGAACAACCAATTCTGGTCTTACCAGATTTTGGAAAAACATTTCAAATGAGATGTGATGCAAGTGGAGTAGCTATTGGAGCAGTCTTGAGTCAGGATAATAGGCCAGTTGTTTATTTCAGTGAGAAGATGAATGACACCAAGAAGAAGTATTCCACATATGACAAAAATTTTTATGCAATGATTCAAGCTTTGAAGAAGTCGAGGCACTATCTAATTCCTAAAGAATTTGTCTTGTACAGTGATAATCAAGCTTTGCATTTTATTACTAGGAAATAAAATTTGAATCAGATACATGCTAAATGGGTATAATTTATGCATAAATTTACTTTTGTTATTAAACATATTGTTGGAATTGCTAATAAAGTTGCGGATGCTTTGAGCAGGAGGAGTTTAATTGTACAGGAATTCCAAGTGGAGACCTTAGGGTTTGAACACCTCAAGGAAATGTATCGAGAAGATCCATATTTTAAGGAAGCTTATGAGGCATGTAAGAATCCTTTGTTGGGAGACAGAAGCCCATGGACAAAATATTTGATCTAGGATGGATTATTGTTCAAATGGAGCCAACTATGCATACCAATATGCTCAATGAGAGATGACCTACTGAAAGAGAAATACAGTGGAGGTTTAGATGGACATTTCGATCATGATAAGACATTTGCACAACTGAGAAATTCATACTATTGGTCGAGCACGAGGGCAGAGGTGAAAAAGTTTGTGAACAAATGCAACATTTTCCAGTATTCAAAAGGAAGACAACAAAACACTAGTTTGTATCAGCCATTACCAATTCCATAAAGGCCATGGGATGTAATCAATATGGATTTTGTATTGGGATTGCCAACAACCCAGAAGGGGAGTGGTTCCATATTTTTTGTGGTGGAAAGATTTTCAAATATGGCACATTTAATACCATTCCAGAAGACAAACGATGCTACACACATAGCCAATTTGTTTTTCAGAGAAGTGGTGAGACTACATGGATTGCCTAGGAGCATAGTCTTAGACAGGAACACCAAATTTGTAGGACACTTTTGGAGGAATCTATGGAAGAGACCAGGGACAAACTTGTCCTTTAGTTCAGCATATCACCCTCAAACAGATGGATAGACTCAAGTAGTAAACAGGATTCTCGGAAACTTGTTAAGAAGTTTAGTCACTGAGCAAGACCGTCAATGGGATCGGATTCTGGCACAAGCAGAATTTGCATTTAACAATTTAGTGAACAGGAGCACTAGAAAAAGTCCATTTGAAATTGTGTATGGTATATAGCCAAGAGGGATTACAAAGTTGAGAGATCTGAATCAAGATGAATTCAGAAGCGCTGGCGTAGAAGATTTTGCAGCAAATATGCAAAAACTCCATGACAGAGTCAGAGAACAGCTACAGGACAACAACCTAAAATATAAGAACAAATTTGATTAGAAGAGGAGAGAAGTTCAATTCGAAGTGGGAGATGAAGTTTAGCTCATTTGAGAAAGGAAAGGTTTCCAAGGGGAACATATAACAAGTTGAAGATGAAGAAGATAGGACCATGTAGGATTCTCAGAAAATTTGCAACCAATGCTTATGAAATTGGGTTGCCAGACAATATTGGGATATAAAAGATATTCAATGTTGCAGACCTGTATCCTTACAAGAGAGATGATGTAGGAGAATCATATGATCAGAAATAAGTTAAGTGGGAAGAACAATTTCCCACAACAGAAAAACCTCAGATGGAGAGAATCATAGAACAAAGAGTTGGAAAGAAAACCATAGGAAGACATATCATGAATACTTAGTGAAGTGGAAAGATCATCTAGTGGAAGATTCAAGTTGGGTCACTGAACCTAATATTTTGAAGCATGGAAAAACAGTGCAGGAGCTTATGGACAGGAGTCCATGAATATTTTAGCCAGAGGAGTATGATGCAAGAGCATTGCTTTCAAAGTCAAAGACATAAGCGTGGAGGTAGGGATATGACATGTCAACATGACAAAATTTCAAATCAACATTTAACTCAAAATAAAAATGAGTTGCTGAGATATTTTGGAAACAACGTTTTTAAATATATCTTGTTTGTAAAGTCTTGTACGACTGTAAAGGGTTGTAGATAGGGAGGGGAAGCCCTTATCGGGTAATAAATGATAGTTATTATAATAGGACAAAGTAGGTAACCACTAGAAATTGATAGGATAGGTTAGAGACAAGACCGAGAAGAGATCGAGGAGCCACTCCTTAGATAGATTTGTTGTTGTTTTATTCTATGAGAGACAAGAGTAGAGCAGAGTAGAAGAGAGTAGAAGATAGGAGAATATAGGTGCAGTGAAAAACTGTAATACTATGTAATTTTATTTCATGAATGTGTAGAGCAGATAAAATTGTTTGCATTCCTTGGACAATGTTCATTTTCATGTGTGATTGAATGAATGATGTATTATGTCGGTGTTTTAGTTCATTTAGCCTATATATGATTGCATATAGTTGATCATATGAATTTGTGACAAATTAGATAAGTTTCAATCATTCCGCTTCTGAGAACTCGTATGCAAGGAGTTCGTCGACGGAGTCTTGAATTGACTCAGAGAAGCTCAGAAGGAATGATGTGAACTTAGATCAAGTGCAAGGAGTGCATAGAGTCAAGGAGTGACTAAGTGTCGAATAGATAGAACAAAAGAGCGCAAGGAGTGAGGGAAGAATTTATTTCAAAGAAATCCTTCGATCATAGTTTGTTGGGATCCCAGAAACATAAGGAGTGCATGGGAGATCAAAATCCTCAAAGGAATCAAGCTCAGAAGGGATAGCGAGGGGAAATCTTTAGAAGGAGTGAATATCTGAATACTTCACGAATTATCGGTTAAGATCCGCCCAGAAGGGAGCGAGATCGTTCCAGATCGTTGGATCTGGGTAAGGTGCACGAGCTTTTATTGAAGCACAAAGGAGAGCGAACTGTCAAAGTCCTGAAGTGATTTGGGACCATCCATCGTCAAGAGGGACAGGTGGCGCAAGATCCACAATTCTGAAAGTGTGTGGACAAGGAGGAGGTGAAATAGCCGAAGTAGATCTTGACCATTGGTCACCAGGAGATACGTGTCAGTAGATCAAAGGCTTCGGGAAAAATCACTTCGAGAGTTTCAGTTGAGAGTTGAAACTCTCGAAACCCGAAGTCTGAAGTGAATTTGGACCATCAAATCCAGAAGGACGCGTGGCGATGGATTGTGAGCTTCAGATAAAAATATTTGGGTTTCAGTTGAGAATTGAAATTCTCGAAACCTGAAGTATGAAGTGAATCTGAACCGTAAGATCCAGAGGGATGCATGACAGAAATCCGTGGACTCCAGGTAAAGACCCGAAGTGAATCTTAGTCGTCTGATATAGGAGGACACGCGATAAAAATCCGTGCACTTTGAGGGAAAGTGAAAGTTGAGAGTTGAGTTTTCCAAAGCCTGAAGACCCGAAGGGATTACACTTGTCGATTTGCGGGAGACAAGCGTCAATAGATCGCGAGCTTCAGATAAAAGAATTTGGGGGAAGGTGAAAGTTGAGAGTTGAGATTTTCGAAGTCCGAAATCTCGAAACGGTTAGAGCTTTCGATTGGAGGAGGACACATGGCAGGAGATCGATCATTGCAGAGAAAGTAAGGTTTGAGAGTTGAAAACTCCGAAACCCGAATCGTGAAGCAAATCACGATCGTTGATTTGAAAGGGGCATATCTGATCCGTTGACTTGAAAGGGGAAGATCTGAGCCGTTGATCAAGAGACCCCACCCGAGATCGCAAGATCAACGATCACACTCAATTTCAGGGACAGAAAGTACTCAAGCTTTAAAAATTTGAGAGCGGGTCGTAATTGAAACCACGGTATCGCCAAAAGGATGCGTGGCGATTGGTAGTGAATTGCGGGGAGAAAATCGAGTTGATCCCAAACCACTTTTGGTCATCCCACAATCACGTGTTTACATGAGGTCATATCCCAAGGTCACATCCAAGAAGGGGCTAGTGGAAAAGGGGCTAGCGCCTGAAACACAATAGTTCAGCAACGCGAAGGGAGAGGTTGCGGGTGCCATAGAACCTTCACTAAAAGGCAGAAAGAGCCCTTGTTTAGTTACAAGGTGAGACCATCAAGGTTTCAGAGAGCCGATTTGGCTTGTAGAATCAAAGATCCTTGATTGGGAGGCCGTGTAGCCTGAGGGAGACTAGGGGGGTCGCATCAACATTGCTTCACACAAGTGGACATATATATGCGTTGGCAATGTAGGGAACATAATTCTTGTACCTTATGCTTCCGTTGCCATTAGGGATTGGCTATATATGCATTGGTAATGTAGGGCACAAAATTCTTGTACCTTATGCTTTCACAACCATTAGGGATTGACTCTCTCAGCATCAAGCCTTGGCAATGCTAGCAACAAAATATTATTTCAAGGCACCTATAATCTTCTTCATTTTGATGAATTGTCATTTTCACCAAGTACAAGAAGAATTATCTAACATCCTTCCTAAACCTCTAAGAAAGTAAGGATGCAATAAGGACACTTTCCAATTAAACCTGGAAGAAATGGTATATATAGTTGAACGATAATAAATAGTATAACTTAGTAATTAAATAGTTAAATATAATATTTATTTAAAAAAAAAGCATTAGTCATTTATATTTTAATTTTCTATATAAAAAAGTGATTTTATGTAAAAGAATGAATTATTAAAATGAAATAGTAGGGTTTTTTTTTGGTGTGTTTTAATTATTTTATTTTACAAAATTCTCAATGAATAAAATGAAACTATAACTTTTACAAAATGTTAAAATTTGAAAATAGGTTATCTACTTGTTAACTTACTCTAAGTGTTTGTTTGGAGTAGTTTCATTCCAATGTCAAGATCAACTTTCATATATGATGACATCACCATGTGTTTGTTTGGAGTAATTTCATCCCAATGTCAAGATCAACTTTCATATATGATGACATCACCATTTAACTGTAGTATTTTTAATTTTTATTTTATTTCAAGGTTTTTTTTTTTGAAAATTATGCACCATACACATAGTCAATTATAGCCTTAAGAGAATGAAATGGAAAAACCCTTTTGAAGAAGTTTTCCAAGTCAATGATTGACTTTAAGAGAATAAAATGGAAAAGCACATTTGAAGGAATTTTTTCATGTCAATGATTGACTTCATGTATGATGCATATGGCTAGCCTAAAAGTTATGCACCATGCATGTAGCTAATCATTGCTTTAGGAAAATGCAATGGAAAAGCACAAGACATCTTTTTTTTTAAATTATGCACGATGAACATAGTCAATTATAGCTTTAAGAGAATGTAATGGAAAAAGGCTTTTGAAGAAGTTTTCCCAAGTTAATGATTGGCTTTAAGAGAATATAATAGAAAAGCGCATTTGAAGGAATTTTCTCATGTCAATGATTGACTTCATGTACGATGCATATGGCCAGCCTAAAAATTAAGAGAATACAATGGAAAAGTGCATTTGAAGGAATTTTTTCAAGTCAATGATTGGCTTCATATACGATACATATGGCCAGCCTAAAAATTATGCACCATGTAGATAGCTAATCATTGCTTTAAGAAAATGCAATAAAAAAGCACCTTTGAACATTTTTTCTCAAGATAATGATTGACTAACTACAAAGTGCATATTTCCACTTCTTTCTTTGTTCTCTCTTCTCGAAGATAGGAGCACGATTTTGCACTCATCATTCCATACTCTTAAGTTGCCTTTGTACTATGCACTTCCATCGGATTCTGCTGCAGCACCTGACATTCTGGAAAAAACAAATTGTTTACATAAGAATTGTATTCCCTAGGAAGGGAACAAAATTGCGATCTCCAACAGGGTTCAATTTCAACCTTGCTACCACTGATCAATATCTTAGACTGCCTTCTTCTGTACTTTCACTGATTTATAACAAAATTTTGTTGAGATGGCCGAGTTGGTTTAATCCGCTAGCTTTAGATTTTTGCTAAAAACGGTTCAAATCCCAATTTCATTTTCGGAATTGCTTTAGCCTTTTGCTAAAACTGCGTGAGTTCATATTCATGCTTTAGCCTTTCTGAAAAATGAATTTTGTCAATTTTCATGTTCTGCTGATTCTGTTATGCGCTTCCATGTAGCAGCAAAGCAAGCTTCCTGATTCATTTTCTGAAAATGAAAAATCCGGCAATTTTCATGTTCTGATAACTCTATCATGCGCTTCCATGTGTAACAGCAAAGCAAGCTTCCTGATTCAGCGTTACACGATGGGATATTTTCATTTTCTATGAAAAACAGAATTATGGGGCATTTTCTATGATTCTCGCACCCAAAGCGAGAATCATACCACTAGACCAAATGCCCTCATACGAAAATAAAGAGAAACTCATACCTATATCAAGTTTCTTTTGAAGACATAATGCGAGAATCATACCACCACACCAAAATGCCCTCCTACGGACATAAATCTCTCTCTAAATATATCACCAACCTCTTTTTGAAATCCGACTATTTGCAGAGCGACTTGAATGGAAAACAGGGAACTCTCATAGGCTTCTTTTGAAACGGGAGTTAATAGTATTAAAAAACCGAAATAGGAAGAAGTTTAGTGTTAACGGTGAGATTTGAACCCACAATGTCTTTGGAGGATCAAACTTGATCATGGTCATCCACTCCACTATAAAAAGCTAACTTGTTGAAAGATTAAATGACATTTTATATTGTAAGAATATTATCGCTGGAGTGTTTTAAGGGTTAAGAATTTGTGTTTCATTTTTTGATGTTATAATTACATATTTGTAGGGATTAGGGTATGCACACTTTTGTAATTTTTTTTATTTTTAGATCTAGATGAATGGTAATTGGTCTAGTTATCTGGGCAAGGCCTAGTTTAAATTTGGTTGGCTTCCACTATAATGCTTATGCTAGTGCCAGCAACATGAAAGCCAACACCTAGCAGGAAACTTATGACTTAGCAAAGACCAAGACGTCTTGAGGCACACTAGAGTGGATCTATATCTGGGGGGCGTCTACCCTTCTAGCCTTATCACAATGGGCCAACATGTCACTAGTTGAAATTGAACTACACTGAAATTATTATGCACAAAAGGGGTCCATTGTCCCACAGACAAGGTGTCTCACTATTACGCATCAAAATGTCACATTTGTGTTTTGCACCGCAAGTGTCACAAAGTGTCGCAGAGTGATGTATCTCGATAAGTGTCGCATTCACTGTCACAAGTGTCGTATGCACCTTCCCAAGTGTCACATTCACTTTGTGAGATGTCGGCACCCCTTGACACCATTAAAACCATATGGGAGGAGGAAAACCATCATATCTAGGTCAAAACACACTTTTTCCTTGGAAAATTCGACATTTTTTTAGCATTTATGAAGTGTGGCGCCCCCCTGTCCATATTGGGGGTGCACACATGGTGCCCCCTCTACCACTATAGGGGAGCACCATTGCTAGGGTGGCGCCTTGTCTCTCACTGGGGGGGAGCACCATTCTTGTTGAGAGAAAGAGGGGATCTCCCCCACCTTAATCTATGGGCCAACTCCTTCAGATTGGGTTTGTTGTATTCGAACCTCATGCTTGAAATTCATCCTAGGATCTTATCTGTAATGTCCCCAAGGTTGAGCCCTGTTGTAAATCATGTCTATGAAGTGTAAAGCTTGCATTATGAATTGTAATTATGTTTTATAGGCTGGTGAGCCAAGTTTATATAAGCTGGTGGGCTTATGTGTTATTAGGTAGGAAAGCCTAAGTGTTAAGGCCAGGAGCCTGCTTTTGTATATGTAATCATGCAGAACATTAATAAAAATATAAACACTGCTGCGTGCAGACCGACTATGATGAATGAGTGATGGGGGACTAAGCTTCCACAGATTGGGTAAGGGATTGGGGGCTAGAAGGCGGGAAAGAGAGGCTAAGTGTTAAGCCTAGGGGCTTAAGTCCTTGGGAATAATATTTTAATATTATTCCAAAAGCCATGTGAAATATATGTTTTGTCCTAAGTTCTTTGGAAGGACGAGTGACTCCCAAATGGGAAGGAACGAGCTTCATGGGTGACAAGTGTCAACCCAAGCGCATGCAGTTAAAATTATTGAGTTGAGCCATGATGGGGGTTCCTCCTCCATTCTTCGATCGACTGTCTGAACCGGGAATTCCATATGACCTCTGCAAGAATACCCTCACCCAACTCGGGGAAAAAAAAAAAAAGGCCTGTGTTAATTTCTGGAGGAGCCGGTACACCCTCTATCAAAACTGTCGAGTCTGTGTTCAACCTCCCATTCTCCATCCTCCATTTGAACTCATGGGTGTCCAGGATCGACCTCTGTTTCGGTGTTTGTTCTAAGGAATCCTTACCTGAATCGTTAAGTCTCTGCGTGGGATCTCTGTACACCCTCACGCATCCCCGAAACTTGATCCATGAGTCTGTCCTGTATTGTTGGTTGGGGAAAACCAAATGCCCTATAATTGTTGAGCCTTGTTATGCTGTAGCATCTGTCTGTCACTAGTTTTTGGGAAGCCTGTGTCTGTGTTTCTAGTGGACTGTTATGGTCACGCAGTGCTTGACTGCGTGTGGCTTGCGGACCATTGTATGTTCGTGTGGAGCCTCGTGGTTGCCTGACTGTGTTGGAAATCGAGTTGAAGGAAACAGGTTGTCTGGCCTATGTGTATCACTCTCTCTAGGTGAGGAAGGTGGTTGCGGTTGAAGAGTCAGTTTGTCAGCCCTGTGAGCAACTCCCTCTAGGTGAGAGAGTCTGCTGGGAAGTGGTTTTCTCCCAGAGAGTGTCCAGCACCAGCTTCAGAGCTATGAGAATTCCTGATTCGGCCTGTTGTTGAGGCCCGGATAGGGAGGTGAAGCATCGATGGACTTTTCTTGTGAAGGTGTATACTCCTGGGTGGAACAAGCATGTGGGGAATGAGAGTCTGTTAGTAGTGGGCATAAGAAGGCATCCTGGGAAGAATCCTTCCAGTTATTCTGTGCAGTTTTCCCTGTAACCTCAACCTAGACTAGGATTCATTGCCTTGGGTGGAGCTTAGTCCTAGCTCGGGGGTGAAATACTGTTGAGAGTGATGAGCAATGTGGTCTAAGGCTGGGAGGTTCGTGGAAGGCCTACACGTAGTTGGTGGAATTACCACGGTTTCAAAGATAAGTATCAGCTTATGCTTAATATTATGTTTTGCAAGCCTATGATGCTTATATGTATCATGTATTCTGTTGTGCATATGAATTACTGTTAATGCCAGGGATTATTTATGTTAGCAGTAATCTTGTGTTTACTCTGAGTTAAATGTGTTTGATTTGATTTAAATGCATGCTATTAATTAAGTATGAGAATGATGTTGTTTTGCATAGTAGCGTTTTTCTTGGCCAGTGGGATTAAGGCCGAGGGAGCGTTACAATTCGGTATCAGAGCCTACTTTCAATGCTGAGCTTGGATGGGATAGATAAGTGGTCTTTGGACCGAGGTTTTGAGAATAAATTGTGTCTGGAGGACTAATTTCAGACCTCAGAATATATCTGAGGGCCAAGGAGTTACTTGGTTGTGTTAAGAGGCTCAAGAGGAGTAGCGGCGGATTAAACTGTAGCCGGCATGGTAATTGACCATGGAGAGAGAGAACTCCAGACCAAAAGTGTTGGAGCCATTGGATCTGTTCGGGAGGAAAGGAGAACCCTTACGACCATCAGATCTGGAGAACGTGCATAAGGATTAAAACCCTTTGGAGTTGCACAGGAGTGTGGAAATCGAGATACAAGAAATCCCAAATTTGTTAGGACCGTCCATCAGAAAGGATGCATGGAGAGCGATCAACCTTTCGCTGACTCGTGAATTGAAAAGGTCAAAGGGCAAGTTCGTGAGAATTCGCGAAAACGTGAATTCGCGATTAGATCACAACCATTGATCAAGGGGATATTTGGACCGTTAATTGTCTAGGAATAATTTCGGCATTTCAGGAGTTTGGCTGTTGGGAGAAGTGGTTTGTGCTGATGCACAAACTCCCGAAGCCCGAAATCATGAAATCCTGAAAATCCGAAGTAGTGGGTCAAGTTGACGTCACTAATATGGAAGTGTACATATGGGCATGTACCACGTGCCAGTGGGTCGAAAATAAAAGTGAGCATGGTGGGACCTGACGATGTCACTAAAGGTAACGTGGACCTTCTTAAGTACACCACGTGTCACCACTATGGTTAGCGACAATTGTGCTATGGGCCCAAGGGGAGAGAAGTCGAAAGTTTGGGAGTCGGGAGTTGGAGAGGGAAGTGAGTGCGAGAACCTCTGGGACCAAAACCCCAAAACCTGAAACCCCGAAGCCCCAAAATCCTGAAATCTTGAAAACCTTGATGACAGAAAGACCACAGTGGATTTCATCCTTTGGAGGATGAGTAAACGTGAACTGTTGATCCACCCGATTTCATGAATTCAGTAATTGGAACTCCGCGAGATAGTTCTGTGTGCCTTAAAAATTTCTGAAGGCCGAAAATCTAGGTAGCACCTAGTGGTCTAGCGTTTTGTCACGACCCATGATCACATGGGTTAGGTACTAAGAAAGAGGGGGCTATCATTTGAAATTTACAGAGCCAAACAGAGCTCGGAAAATTCATGGAATCAAAACGTTTTCTTATTCGTGTTGGTTTATGAATGTTGTAGTTTTATTAAGGGGTTAAGGCCTGACAAACTTTGGTTGATTGCACGTTGTGTGTGCAGAGTTCAACGAGTGTCAGGACAGCCATGAATCGACGTCGAATATAGAAATGGAAGAGGTGTTGATTGCCTCCAATTCAGAGAACGAAAGAGAAGGAAGGGATGTCAACTTGAAAGTTGAAGGATCAAACTCCAATGGGCACAAAAAAGAGATGGATAAGGAAGGACATATGATGAAAATTATCGAAAGATTGCAGAGAGAAGCCTAGGCTCACCGAGACAATAGTGGAAAGCTCATGAGGATCAGGGATCGGCAGGGTGAATTCAACTTAAAGATGTTGAAGAACCTGGAAAGAATAGAAAGGAAATTGGAAAAGGAGAGTGGCACAAGCAAAATAGGGAGTCGCGGGACCCCTGAGAGAAAAAGAAGATCGAGGAGTGGTAGCAGACATTGTTGTCGCTCCCCAAAGCATTCTGATAAAAAAGC
>JASDQU010259974.1:0-14019 GCA_032191745.1 Picea mariana
GATATGGAATGAAATGTTCTAAATAATAGATACATAGTTTTGGGAGCTCAAGAACGATTTGGGAGTGACCAACCTGGAAAATTGGAAGTTGGGGGACTAGTTTCCAAAATTGGAGTGGAGCATTGTGTAATGAAACCACTTTCTTTAATGAAAACATTGTCTTTAATGCTCAAGAATTCTTCAAACATAAACAACTCTTAAAATCAAATTGGGGTACATCCATCTGAGTGTACTTTCATCTACAGTTATTCTTGGTGAATGGGACGTGCAAAGACGAACAACATGAGAGACTGTTATCACCCCAACTTGGACATAATCAAGGCAAGGCTTAAAATATTTGAATTCATAAAATGTTGATGTTATAGGGTTTGGGGCATTCTTCAATTGGATTGTTGTCAATATGACAAGGAGTTTGGCCGCTTGACTCTCATGGTTGTGGAAATTGCATCGGTAACAAAATTGCATACCAACCAGCCTAACACCACCCCGCTGACATATTTGCAATGACATTGACTAAAACTAAAAAATCAAGCATGCAAGTATCTCACAAATATTAACATATTGTTGAACAATAATTCCAAATTCACTGAAACATAATTCATATTTTTTTATTGGATGCATTGACTGGTTGAACTTACAGTAAGTAAGATCCGTTGTTGAAAATATGAATTTGATTTTTAATTCATAATATTCAATTCAATTTAGAGAGAAGGAATGGCTCTTTGGGCAAAGAAGATGATTTGATAGTTTGTTTCTTCCCTTCCTCCTTCTTCAACCCAAGAGAGAAATCACCTTGTAAGTATGCAATGCAACATGGGAGTTTATTGAATTTGTAAAATGTTGATGTTTAGAGTTTTGGGTATTCTTCATTTGGGTTAATCATAAAAGATATTAATATAGTAAGAAGTTTGGTTGTTTCACTCATGCGACTATAAAAATTGTACTAGCAACAAAATTGAATACAAAAAGTCAAATTAGGAAGTAAATAGTATGCATGGTACTTAACTACATAGATTTGTGATCTTAAACAGAATTAAAAAGAATATGTACCACTTTTTCCAAGAAAAAATTTTCTCGAATTTATATAGAGTATAAATTCATTTACAAAGTTAGCTGCAGCGAGCTATGAACCGTGGTCAGTGCACTATCAGTGCTGGAACAATACAAAAAGCTATCAACTATCAAAAGATACTAATGTAGGAAATAGGACAACAATCTTTCCATACAATTAGCTTTCCATAAAACTATCGACTATCTACAACAATGTGGGACAACAAACCTCAATCAAAAGATACTAAAGTAGGAAATAGGACTCTCTATTCCTCCATCACAGTGGAAAATCGAGAGTCTCCCTGTCACTTCTTTTAGAGCTCTCTTTGAGAGAGCGTCCGCCTCGTTGTTATGTGATCTGGAAATGTGATGGAATTTGATATCGGTGAAGTGTTTGGATAACTCCAGCATTTTTTGCTTCCAGCATTCAACATGGACTGAGTGGAGATTGGATTTTTGAGTAATCCAGTAAATAATGACTCTCGAGTCACCCAGAACGAGTAAGTGATTAATAGACCAAGAGGAAGCTAAAAAGAGGGAGGCCCATAACCCCAAGAGCTCAGCTTTAGTGTTCGTACCCACACCACAATTGAAAAACCATTTTGTGATCCTCGACGGATGATATTTGAAAAAGCCTCCATCTCCACAACAACCATTTGTCTGCGCGGCTCCATCAAAGCAAGCGAGGGTGTACCCAACAGGCAGCTTGAAATCAACAGCTTTGTGATGGAAAGAATTAACCGTGGACGGTTTACAGTTGAAAGAAGTCAAAACTCTGTGCACAACAGTCAGCAAAGTAGGTGGTCGATCCTCAAAGATCACTCTGTTCCATTCTAACCAGATTTGCCAACAGATGTGGGCGGCCATACAAATCGGAGAGGATTTTTGTGTGTTCCACAAATTAAAATAGTCTGAGATAGTGTCGCTGCTCCAGGAAAAGGGAAGCGAAAAATGCTTGAGCAGACTAGTCCAGACCCCCTTCGTGAATTCACAGTGAACCAGTAGATGGTGGATGTCTTCAGATGCACGGCAACAAAGTAAACAGATTCCGGGCCCCTCCCATCCTCTCTGTCGGAGCATGTCCCATGTGAGAATCTTCTCTTTCCCCGCGAGCCAGATAAAAAGTTTTAATTTAAGAGGGACTGTCCAATTCCATAGCTGGAGATACCATGAGAAGTCGGTGCCGAGGTTGATCTGTTTTAGAAGAGCAGTATATAAATTCTTTGTCGTGATGATGCCCGTGGCATCCCCTCCATCCCACAGCAGAGAATCCGGTTCATCTGTAAGGGAGATGCCGACGCTTCTAAGTGCAGAAGTGAAAAGAGTCCATTCGGTCGCCCACGATCCACTTATAGACATGTCACGGCATCCCTTCCAAGTATCCGGCAGAGCATGGGCACCAATCGGAATTCTTGCCTGTGCTAAATTCAGAACGTTTAATGAGCGGAGGTGCGAGCACAATGATGGAGAGAGTAGTGAGCTATCCTCCAGCCCGAGGATTTTATCCTTGCCGATATTAATCTCCGTGCCAGAGCCTGGCTTCCATCGGAGCCAGTGGAGAATCACTGGAGAGGAGGCGACCAGGCCTTTCCAGAAGGAGGAAGCCCTCTTTAGCTGAAAGGCTGACTTTCGAATCCAGTTGCAAAGCGGCTGGGAGCCCAGGTATTTTTCCATAATGATTCGGTGCCAGATGTTGTCGTGAGTAACTGCTCTCCAAAAAGAGCTAGCCAGAAGGGCTGTGTTGAAGGTGGAGAGGTTCTTGAGACTCCAACCCCCTGCCCTTTGAGGTTTTGAAAGTGTCTCCCAACTGCAAAGGTGAAATCGGTGTTTACACACATGGCCATTCCACAGAAAATTGAAGGAAAGTCTACGAAGAAAAGTGATGATCTTGTTTGGAATATGCTCCAGGGTCATCCAGAACACGGCAAGACTTTCCAGCACCACTTTGATCAGGATGAATCGACCACCTAGGGACAGCCATTTGTTACACCAGAAGCCAATTTTTCTTTCAAAGATTGCAACAAGCCAACGCCAATCACCGGGAGAGGAGGCTCCCAGCTTCAGCTGGTATCCAAGGTATCTGAAGCCTTCACTCAAGTCAATAAAGTTGAGGGGAATGTGGTCTTTGAAGCTGAGGAGTTAAGGATCCGATAGTCCCCAGAAGTGGATTGAGGATTTTGAGTGATTGATGGATAATCCTGAGATAGAGCAGAAAAGGTGTAGAATGTCTTGGATTACTAACCACTCCGCTAGATCAGCTTTCGTCATGAGGAGAACATCGTCTACAAACATAAGATGAAAGATCTTTATGAACTTAGAAACCTTTGTGCCAGATAAGTGGTGTTCAGTGAAGATTTTGGTAAGGAGGAGGCTAAGGCCCTCCATTATCAAGATAAAGAGATAAGGGGAGAGTGGGCATCCCTGTCGGAGCCCCCTCTCACTTTTGAAAAAACTTGTAGCCTCTCCATTGATCAATACAACAAAGTTAGCACTAGTGACACAAGCCAGTATCCAATTAGTGAGCTTGTCTCCAAAGCCAACTGCGTGTAAAATTAGTCTCAAAAACTCCCAATCAATGTTGTCGAAAGCTTTTTAGAGGTCGAGCTTCAAGACCAACGCCTTTTGATTTTTCTGCTTGATGTTGTGATTGCACTCGTGGGCAGCTCCAGTAACATCCTGGATTCTTCTGCCCTTTAAGAATCCGAGTTGTTCCTTTGAGAGACTCCTCCCTAGAAAGGGCTTGATCCAATTAGAGATGACTTTAGCAATAACCTTATAAATAAGGTTGCACAGGGCGATCGGTCAGTAGTCATTGAAGGAGAGTGGGTTGTTTTCTTTCGGAATCAGAACCAGGAAAGTGGAATTAAGGCTTCCAGAAATCTTTCCTTTGATGCGAGAGTCCTCAACCATCTGGAGGAGATCCACACCTAGGAGATCAAAAAAGTAAATGAAAAATTCTGTGGTCCAGCCATCTGGCCCAGGACTTCTCTCTTTTTTAAAGTGTAACAGAATGTCTTTGAGTTCAACAAGTGTGACAGGTTTGTAGAGATCAGTGGCATCCTCTGCAGAAACAATATGAGGGAACAGGCTAGCCGTAGAGGCCTTCTCCAGGAGATTAAGGTTGTTGGTGGCTTTGTACAGTAGTTTAAATTGTGAGGCAGCCTCAGCCTTAAGAGCTTCCTGCCCGTGAATGATACCCTCCCCCTCACTTTCAATTGACCAAATAGTCTTTTTGTTTGTATTATAACTTGCCACTTTGTGAAAGAAACTGGAGTTTGAATCTCCACTCTTAAGCCAGGTTGCACGGCTGCGCAGTCTCCAACAAAATTCCTCATCGCGAAGGATGGAAGCTCTATTTGATTCAAGCAATCGTAGGCTAGCTGTCTCCTCCACAGACAAGGCAGAGTTAGTAGATTTAAAAATGAGTTTTGAAATCTTCGACTCCAGCTTTTGGAGGCGGGCCTTTTCCGCTATTTTCTTTTCATTGTTCCACGAAATAGATTTTGATTTGAGAACTTTCAACTTCCATACGAGACGCTCCGGTGGGTTAGCTTCTGCAAGAAATCGATGGTCCGTCCAAACAGAGTGAACAATGGCCGAGTAGTCATCAGATAATAGCCAATGGTGGTTGAATTTGAAGGGAGTCGGTCGGTGCAGCACTGAGGGCATCAACTGTAGCAAGATAGGGGCGTGGTCAGAAACAAAAGGATACTCCACCCATGATGATGGCGAAACAGAAGAAGACAAGAGACCATTGGTCACTAGAAATCGATCAAGATGTCTGGCTATAGCATCATGACCGGCGTGCCCATTTCGCCACGTAGGGACCAGACGGATCGGCTGGACATCGATCAGATTATTTGTGGTGAAAAGCTCTCTGTAGGAGGCTTCGGTAGGTCCCGACAAGAAAGATCCTCCCCAGTGTTCTTCTGCCGAAAGGATAATGTTTAGATCACCTCCAAGAATGAGGTTTGGTAAAGAGAGAAGACCACTCTTTGCCAGGTGCGTCCAGAAGAGCGGTTTGTTCGAGCAGGGGCCGTAGACGTTTAGAAACGCCACCTCCTGGTTAGTAGCTAAAGAATATGTACCACTTAATATAAAGAAAAGCCACAAGCTAAATACTTGTTAGTGAAATAGGGGTCCACATATCATAGGCCTATTAACACAATGTGGTGTTAGAGAAGATCAACTTCATATATAATGGTGGAAAAATTAACAAAGATATCGGTTGAGAGGTATAGTAAATATGAAATTCAATTGAAAGATTGAAGCAACTTGGTTCTTTGGTCCTTATGTGAGGAGACTAACTAGTTTTAAGTTCAATTTTTTTTTATTATAACTCAAAATTTTAAATTTATTAATTTTTGAATTTAGTCAATTATATTCTAATGTTCCACTTCAATCACTAAATTATATTTAAACAAACAAATCTAAATAATGTTATAATGGTCTCAATCACTAAGTTATATTTAAACAAACAAATCTAAATAATATTATAACGGTTTATATAAATTATTAAATCACAATAAAAGGAACTTGTCACACAACAAATGTAGTGGGAAATCTTTGAAAGTTGAATGTTAGTTTAAATGTCAATCATTGAAAGTTGTAAGTACAATGTAAATGTCAAATCACTATAAATGTGGGAAATGTTCTAAGAGTTTATCATTATTTTATTTTCATATTAAAAATTTTAACTTGTTATTTTCTACAAATTTGGAAGAAGCTTCTAACCATATCGAATACTTGCGAAAAAATCTTTTAATACTTCTCCATGATCCATGAATGATAAGCGGGATAAACAGTCAACCTTAATTTCGAGATCTCACCTCGGGGGAATCAAGAGAGTCAGACCAACAACAAGTATGATAAGCTCATGTCTAACTCTATATCAACTGAACTAACCCTCAAAACTATAAATTTAATTTTATTATAAAACTGTCATTATTATTATGAACTGTAAAATAATTAAATATATAAATTCAATTTTATTATTAAACAATCATGATTATAAAAAATAATAATTTTTTTATATCAAATATTTACAAAATTAAAAATAAATTAAACTCTCAGTGATAAAATATGTGAGGTTTACTTGTTCATTACTTGTGAGGTTTAATTGTGTGAGGTTTACCATCATTGGTGCCTTGTCCTTCTCATGTATCATGTCTTGTTTACTTTCTTCATATGA
The DNA here is from genome assembly GCA_032191745.1 of Picea mariana. Lineage (NCBI taxonomy): Eukaryota > Viridiplantae > Streptophyta > Pinopsida > Pinales > Pinaceae > Picea > Picea mariana. The sequence goes on from JASDQU010259974.1 coordinate 6,242, forward strand.
GTCCCATCATTGGTGCCTTGTCCATAACATTAACATTAATGGTGTGTTGATTTCCTTCTCATGGTGTATGTGTTTGTTTATATTGAACATGTTTGTTATGAATAACATTTTTATGAGTAATCAAAACTATTATAAATACACAATAATTGTTATAAATGACCAAAATGTTTACCAAACTCGCTTTAAGATACAAGTCTCTAAATTGACATGATATCGTCCTTTCTCGCTTAATGATTATTGTCGCCAATAATTTGAGTGTTGTATAAACCTCTTTTGAATTGCAAGTGTAAACTATAAGAAATCCATAATACTTACAAATCTTTCTAATTATAGTGACATTTTCCATGATTGCATTTTTATTCCACATCATAAATTTTATATTCTAAAATAAGATTTAATCATTATTTAAAGTCCCAAAGCCTTTAGTCACGATTGAATGCACTTTCATGTAACTCGCATTTATGTTTTTAATAAGATTTCTTTCCATATATAGAGAGAGAAATAAGTTGTAGTTGAGTTGGATAGTGTAATAATACAAAGAGGATATTGTCTCTTAACAATAACTAGCATAACTGACCCAAGGCAAACAATAATCCATAGAAAGTTCAATGAACATCTCAAATCACAGAGGAGGAAATAGAGGTTTAGATCTCCCGACCCCTAACACTCGGGCCTCTTCCACTCTTCGCCAATAAATTTTATCTCCTATAATTGTAGGGGCTTTGGTAATAGATCCAAAGTTGAAGCCCTAAAATATCTTATTGCTACAACCAAACCCTCTGTAATTCTCCTCCAGGAGACAAAAATGGGGGAAAATGTCATGTTAGAAACAACAACAAAAAGTCTTCAAAAATAGCGGTGGAGCAGCTGTAAGCTCACATGGCGCCTCCTGTGGAATTGCCACTCTCTGGGATGAACAGATATGGAAACTTGAGGTAACACAACCCACTCAACATTGGCTTATCACTATTCTTAAAAATAAAGAATCCAACAATCTTGTCTCAGTCATCAACATCTATATGCCTAATATCTATGCTGAAAAAGTAACCTATTGGAACTCCCTATCTGCTCTCAAAATTTCTATGGATCTTACTTCATGCATAATTGGGGGTGACTTCAATACCCACCTTAACTCAAAAGAAAAAAAAGGAGGAAGTATAGTCAGAGACCCTTTCTCTGAAAAACTCTATGATCTCATTTCGGACTGGGACCTCCAATATATTAAAACCACTAAAGGGAAATACACTTCGAACAACAGGTGCTCCGGTCTTAGCCACATAGTTGCCCGCCTGGACCATTTCCTTATCAGTAGTAATTTCCTCCTTTCCTCCTTCGACATCTCCTCCCTTATTCTCCCTTCAGCCATTTCCGATCATAAGCCTGTCTCTTTGATTTTCAGTACTACTCAGAACTTTGGTCCCCTTCCCTTCCATTTTAACCCCCTTTGGATCGACAATCCCTTTGTTCCCTCTCTCATTCAGCAAGCATGGTCCTCTCCCTTTTCTGGGTCCCCTAATTACATATGGGAAAGCAAGCTAAAACCAGTAAAACTAACTCTCAAAGATTGGGTGAAGTTATCCTTCACTCCTCTGTATCAAGAAAGAATAGAGAAGGTCAGGATCCTCTCGGGTATCCATCAAATAATAGAAGAAGAAGAAGTCACTGAAACACTTCTGACACAAGAAAAAKAAGCTTATCAACAACTTCGCTCCTCTATGGGCAGGGAAGAAGAGCATTGGAGACTGAAGTCGAGAAGTCTATGGTTAAAAGCAGGRGACTCAAACACTTCCTTCTTCCACAAGCAAGCTCAAAATAGRAGGAAGAAAAATACAGTTACAAGTATCCTTTCAAGCTCTGGGCAACAATTGGATACCTTTGAACAARTCAAGGAAGTGGCATCACAACACTTTGAGTTACTTTATCAACAACYTAATGAAGAAKCATCGGAGGAAGACACGYAAGCATTGCTTGATAATATCCCATACCTCATCTCCAAGCATGACAATTCCCAACTAGTGAAGGAGATATCATAAGAGGAAATCGTTAAAGCAGTGTGGGAAATGGACCTAGACAAATCCCTAGGGCCCGACAACTTCCCAATTAGGTTTTATCGCCATTTTTGGGCCATTATAAAAAGAGATCTAAAAAAAATGTTGAACTATACTGTGCAAAAACAGAAACTGGGAGGCGCCACAAACTCAACCTTCTTAGCCCTCATTCCTAAAGAAACAAATACTTCAAACTTCTCCCGCTTTCATCCAATTTCCCTCTGCAACTCTTCTTACAAAATCCTCACAAAAATCATAGGAAACCGCTTAAAACCTTTTCTTTCCAAGCTTATTACAGAAAATTAGGGAGGATTTCTAAAAAACAAACAGATTACAGACAATGTGGTACTGGTACATGAAGCAATTCATTCTAGCAGGAGAAACAAAGACCCGAGAATGGTTATCAAATTGGATATGGCGAACGCTTTTGACCTTGTCAAACATTCTTTTATTTTCTCAGTACTTAAAGCCTATGGGTTCTTAGATGATTTTATCAATTGGATCGAGGCTTGCATTGGTTCTCCTTGGATAACCCCCCTGGTAAATGGTCGTCCCTCTTGTTTCTTTAAAGCTAGCATACGTCTAAGACAAGGTTTCCCTCTTTCCCCCTACCTATATATCCTTTTAGTTGATTCCCTCAATGGAAAATTGGAAGAAGAAAGAAGGATTGGCAGGCTTCCTGGTTTACTCATAGCTTGGGGGGTCAAGGAATTAAATCACTCCCAATTCACTGATGATACTCTTCTCTTGGGAGCAGCTACTACAATCATCGCCAAATGTTTTCAGACAGTTCTAGAGTCCTTTCTCTCTGCTTCTGGAGGAAAACTGAACAATTCTAAATGTAAGATCCATGGTTGGAATGTTCCGTGACACATAAAAGATCACATCTCCATAATCTTCATATTTCCCTTCATTATCACTTGGACTCATTTCAAATATCTAACAATGACTATTTTCCTAAATTCCTATGGTTCTTTTTCCTGGCAGGATGTCATTGACAAAATCCTCTCACAGATCCAATGCTGGGAGGGACCTTGGCTTAACCTAGCTGGAAAAATGGTGCTCCTAAAGTCTGTCCTCTCCTCTCTATCCATCTTTCAATGTTTCAGCCTACTCGCCCCCAAAGGTATTCTCTAAAAAAATTCCAAAGCTCTCTGAAGTTTCCTTTGGGCTGAGGGGAAAACTAACATAAAGAAATTCCATCTTCTCAAATGGAAACATGTTTTCCAACCTTTCAACAAAGGAGGTATAGCCATCATAGACCCAAGTCTAATGAATTTGGCTTTGGGAGCAAAAATTGCCTGGCATCTTATCTCAAGGCCTCCAGAATGGTGGAAAGTTGCTCTTGTCACTAAATATTTCAACACCCCAAGACAATGCTGCTTGGATGCTTCCCCTCCCCAGATTCTTGGCTCCCCAATTTGGCGTCTCCTAAAGCACTTTGCTCATCTTATCAAATCAAAACTCTCTTGGGCCCCTGAAAATGGATCTAAGATAAATGTCTGGGTCGATTGTATCTTGGATCTAAAACCAATAAGAAGACAAGATTCTCTTTGCCCCCTGAAAGATTGGTGCTACTCCAAAGGTCTTCTCCTCCTTTAAGACTTCTGCATTTGGGCCCTTGATGGTGACCAGATCAATTGGAAACCACTGGACACCCCTGCCCATCTTCGCCCTTTGGTCTCTCTTTTCTACAATATGTTGGTGGGTTGTGCTCCCCTTGATTCTCAAAAAATTGACTCACGCAATTGGGGCCACTTAAGCTACTCAGTTAAAGCAGACTACTCTTTCCTCCAATCTTCCTCTCAAGATCCTCTAGTCTCCAGAATTTGGAAAGAGATTTGGTCAGGGCCTTCTCTTCCCAAAGTCAACATCTTTTGTTGGTTGATGGTACATGGAAAAATTGTAACTGTGGAGAACTTGCAAAAACGTGGAATAATGGTTCCTTCATGATGCCCACTTTGCCTTGCAGCCTCAAAGTCCATCCATCACCTTTTCTTGGAATGTTCTTACTTTTATCAACACTGGAACCTTCTTTTCCTTCCCCTCTCCCCCCAAATTTTCCCACCGGAGAACTGGAATGAAATGTTCATTTCTTGGAAACAAAGATATGCTAGCAACTTCAAAAATAAGAAAATATTCTCCCTATTATGGAAACAAATCCCCAAATTTGTATGTTGGTAAATCTAGCTAGCAAGGAATCATGCCATTTTCTGTGAGAAGCTTCCCCCCATAGCGCATTTTTGCCAAAATTTGTGGCTTAATCTCTGAATCTTCTCCTCCAGATCAATTCATCTTGATCCCTCGGGTTCCCTAAAACAAAAAGAAGAAGATTGGATCTCTAACATTTTGGGACCGAACTACCCAAGAAAGTTCCCTTCCCCGGTCATGTCTACTAAGAGGAAGAAATGACAGTTACGGCTCAGGGACCCTGAATTCCTTGGCTGGCAACGACAATTTCTCTTATTCTCTTCTTTGATGGAGCTTCCGTAGGTAACCCAGGGGCGACAGGTGTGGGGGGAGTCATCATAGATTCCAATGAACAAAATATTTTGGATTATTCTTGGGGGTTGGGGAGTACCACCAATAATAAAGCAAAAATCCTAGCAATTTATATGGGGTTATGAATCGCACGATCCTGAAATCTTCACGAGTTAATTGTCCTTGGAGATTCAGAGCTAATCATTAAAGAACTTCTTGGCTCTAACAAATCCACAAATCAAGCTCTTTTTGGTCTTCATTCTCGGATAAGGGCCCTGAAATCTCAATTAGTAAGATCCAATTCTTCCATATTCTCCTCTCCCAAAATCAAGTAGCCGATCAACAAGCAAAAACAACTAAAAACAAGGAACAAAGCCTTCTTTCCATTAATCAAATCGAGTCCCATGTGTGGCTTCCTTAAGAACTACCAAAGGTGGTGATTTCCCCAAATTCACCTGGGTTCCAATCTCCGTAGCAACCCTGTTATCCTCAGACTTTCCCTTCCATCTCAGCTCCTCCTCTTTGCCACGCTGTCTCTCCTTTTCGGTCCCCAGCACTCACGTGTCCTGGACAACTGGTACTCCATGCCCTCTGACGCGTGGATCTTCCTTTGGCTTTGTGGCACCTTGATCGTCCCTCCCCTCTTTCCCCACACGCCTCGTCGCATCAGCCCTTCTCGTCTGCACGTATGTTGCACAGTCCTTCAACACTCCTTGATGTCTTCCATCGCTTCCATGACGTCATCGAAAGATATCTCCTCTACGAACGAGTACTATGGTTCGTGGGAACTTTATTTCTCCTGTCTTCTGTCATGTGCAAGTGGTAAGTCTTAAGCTTATATGTGGATTTAGCATTGTTTGCGTCCTCTAGAGATGTATTTGCACTCCATAAAAGAATTACAGGGCTCTGAGTATCTTTGTCCCCTTCTCAACATGTGGAGAAGATCTAGAGCTCCTTGTTCCTGCCCCTCCCGTGCCATAGAGGAGCTACAAGACCAAAATCAAGATTTGAGAGTTGTGATCAGAACCTCAAGGAAAGAATGGGAACGCAACTCCGAGAAATTCAAGCGGAGAATCAAGAGCTTTGATGTCATAGTGCAACTCTCCAGAACCACCTGTAGACTTAGGAACAGAGGCATAATCAAGCGCTGGCGGTCATTCTTTGCGGGGTTAATAGAAGCACCAGGCATATCAGTCTGCTCAGACAACAATTGGTAAATCCCCTCAGTTGTTCTCAACATCCTGCAATCTCAATCGAGTCGGTTGAATCAAGGCTTCCATCAAATTTCCATTTAGAAACCGCCAATGAACAGAACCAAGCCCCTCCAAACCTGGCACTGGCACCATTAGTGCACAACCCATAAAACATAATTCAACATTGAGCAGGAATTCAAACAACTTTTCAGGCAGATGCAGAAGCAACCAACAATTTCTAACAGGTCTTATCGATGATTAGTAAATTTTTGTTTATTTTGTTTTCATATGTAGCCATCTTCACATGGCATACTAGCAGTTCTTTTGGAAGCAATTTTAAGCTCAAGAATAGAACACAATAGACTTCTCAGAGAGCTCTCTGGACACAGTTTAATGAACTACCATATTTTTGCCTCTATGTAAAGTGCATTAGCACATAATGTTTTTAATATAAACTTCCAACCATTGTTGTTAAAAAAAACAATAACTCACATAACTATCAAACATTGTGTGTCAGTGTGTTTCAAGTATAAAGAAATCCAAATCATCTTTCATAAAGGATTTCAAAAAGTTCATGTTAAAAAAGACACCTAATATCAATACTATTCTACATAACACATGAAATACTAATGAAAAACATGTTTGCTAAGTGCCTCATCTTGATCGATATTTGTAGGAAGTGATTCCTAATTTCCCTAGTCCATGTCTTCAATCCTTTGATGAACTGTTTCCTTTTCCTCGAGGTCATGAGGGGCAAAATTCGCTGACATTATGTAGTTTGAGGTAGCTAAATGGGAGCCCTTGTTGAGGTTACATACAATAGTCCTTAACATTGAACATTCATCTTCAAGAACTTGGATTTGCATTTTTTGTTGCACAAGGGTGTCCATTACCACTGCATTTTTGGAAATGCATTGATGTTCATTCTCACGTACATTAGTTGTCACCGAGAATATGAACATCTTGTTATTGTTGATGAAATCCTCATGCCTCTGCAAAACTTTATGCATTTGTTGAATTCCCTGTAATCCATATCCCAAATCTCCCATAGGTGTCCAAACAAAGAGTACACAATATTCACCCAAAGGAATGATTTCGAAAGGACAAGTTGGGCATTTCTAAATAGTATGCACAACAAATACCCAACAAATCGAAATGCCAACCTAAGAGGGAAACTACACAACAAATAGGAAATAACACATCACACACAAGAAAGAAACACACATAGAGTTGTCACATGTGGCTAGTTTGAGGTCCATCCTTAGAGTCATTCATTACTCAGAAATTGAAGTTCAAAACATCCCCCAACAATAATTTAATCAAAATCAAGTGGAAGAGAAACCCGAGACCCCTAATTATAGTGTCGAGGACCACGAGCAAGAGGCAAGAGCTAACACAGCTCCAAATAAGCACCAACACACCAGGATAGAAACCACTAAACAAACACATGATAGTACAGAGCTAATAGAGCTCCAAACAAGTAGTGGGATAAGAACCACCAGACACTGATCCAATACCATTGTAAAACACTAGAGAGTGCCAATAAAGTTATAATGGGAGGGCTTACTAGATTTTTCCAACAAAACCAGAGCTGTCTGCCACCAATTCTCCACTTTGGATGTCGCACATGCCCTTTGAGCCATAATCCCACCTTTTCTTTGTATAATATTTTTACAAGATTCAAATTGCGAGCAACACATTAACGCTGGCATGTGTGGGGATGCCGTAAGAGTGATGCACATTGCATCTTGCCTCCATCCATTTATACTATGATGGCTCACTATCCATTAAACACTTCTTCTCATTTTAAAAATAATTCTAAACTAAATGCTAATTTATTATTTATAATCAAATTATATAAATAATAACAATTACAATAAATCAAAAAAATCAATTTTTTTTTCACATAATAAATAATATACAAATTCTAATTTTTTTATAGTTAAAAATTTAAAATCATTTAACCACTAAATTCACCTAAAATATTTTACATTTTATACAAATTATATTTTTTTCATTATTAAAAATTCAAAATCATTTAACCACTAAATTCACC
>JASDQU010259979.1:4709-15705 GCA_032191745.1 Picea mariana
TAGGCTTTGTTTCATTCATAAAAATACATGCATACACAGATGTTTCCTTTATTTTTATTCACATGAACGGGATTGGATACCCATTCAATCAAGGGAATCGAGTAGCCAACATTAAGTAGTTTTTCTACATATGCCTTAATAGCAGGGGCCTTTCGGGGATTGACAACTCTAAGACGTTGTCAAAGAGGCTTAGCATCTATGTAAGTTTTAATCTCATGTTCGACAATTCGGGGGTCGATTTATGGCATCTCTTCATATGACCAAGTGAATACATCTCGAAATTCCTTGAAGAGTTCGATGTAGATCAGAGTTTATTCTGGAGAACAATATGCACCGATGTATACATTTTCAATCTTGCTAGGGATATGAGAGATATCAATCATGATAGTAGGGGAGATACTTTCCATGTTTCCCTCAACATAAATGTCATGTGTATCAAGTGGAACTACGACGTGACTGACTATCTCTCTCAAAGTAGATCTAAAGTCATCTTGTTCGATTATAGAAAGATCTGGGAGAAAATAAGAGTTATGATGCATATCAACCCAAGGTTTGTGATAACTATTCATGGCCTCAATGATAGCTTCGTCTAAAGGCAAAGTCTCATCAATGAAGTCACATGAACAAGACGACAAAGCTACCCACATGGGCTCCAGGATAGGATCCTCCTCGTCCATCTACGAGGTAACACGATCTGAATCGATAGAAGAGTCATGAAAAACTTGATACGCAATCTCTACTACCAATAATGGCATGGCCATTCCAGAATGTGACAAACCTTCACAAGACATTTTCGAGGAAGATAGGGTCCAAGGATCGTTAAAATAGGAAGTGCGGAAAGGAACAAATTTCTCTGACGAAATGGGCCTACTAGACATGGCATAAATATGGTGAACCCGTGCCATGAATTTGAAGGTACCCATAAGGGATGAATACATTTTGACACCAATATTCTCAGTTGTCGAGTGAGAATTGTCGATCATGGGGATCGACAGTGCAACAAATTCAATGGGACTAGCATACAAAAAGGACAACTAATTGATCCTCATGATCTTCCCATCGTGAGGAAAACAAAGAGTATGGAAGATGGATGATATGATTGAAGTCATAATGTAATTCCAATTGAGTCCTAGTAACAAGTTATAGTCGAGGGGTGCATCAACCACCTCGACATCCACCTCTATCGTCTTCCCACCCAACTGGACAGGAAAGGCAAGAAGAATTCTGTGAGGGTGGAAGGAATGGTCATCAAAAGCAGCCAATATGGTAGGATATTGATAAAGGTTCAGAGAGCCAAAGGATTTCCAAAAGACTAGGGACATCACACATGTTGCAATGCCTTCATAAAAAACAATATGCTTGATGGTATACTTCGAGTAAACCACGTGGATTTGGAATGCCACATGGTAAGGCAAGCGAGGCTTGACATATGTGATGCCAAGCTTGATAATTTTCGATCCACAAGGATATAGATCTCCTAAAGTAGATAGTAATTCGTTCGTTTGTGAATGACACGTCTGGAGTACCTCTAGAGCTGACATCTCATAAGGGGTTTGACCCAAGTCATCAACAATAGAGTAATTATGGGCAACTCTAGAATTAGGATTATGGGTAGAGCGCTTAATTACTCCTTTCAAAATATGATGCAATGGATCTAGTTTTTCAATCTGTAAGGGTGTATCTAGAGGAGGGTGAGACTCTAGACTAGGTATAGTCTGTGGAGAACCATAATTGTGAGACTGAGTGGCTACATTAACCTCATGTTTAACCATATTGATGCATAAATGGTCACCGTATTGCATCGGTGGGTTTTGATTACCACTTGACACATTTTTGGAATTCGAGGAGCTTGAGGCCATGTGTTGGTTATGTGGAAAAGGATTAGTCATCATGATGGGTGGTAGAGATAAAATCCTCACAACTTCCGCAAGTTTGGGGCATAAATGGGTAAGGTGATCATACGTACAAATCTTATAGGGAAAATTCACCTTCTGCCTTTCCTTCTTTCCCTCACCAACATTATTATTTGTCTTCTCATTATTACCATTTTCCTTGGTTTTATTATTATTCTTCCCACCCTTACAATTATTGTTACGCCCTTTCTTCTTATTCTCGCCTAGTCACTAGTTACCATTCGGGCTAGTCAATGATTTCATAGAGCGTACATCCACTGATTGAGTGGGATTAGAGGACACCAATGAAGTTTTCTGTCCTGCAGACTGGTTTAGAGACAATTCTTTCAAATGGATTGTCACCGATTCTGAAGATTTCACATTGATGAAGCCTACAATGCCATCGGCATGAGGCTCGGGATTTTGTCTAGGGTCATAGTTTGATCTCAGTGCATTAGGAAGAATATCATATAAAATCCCAGACTGAGCATATATAACATCTAACTGTTGGGCTTTAAAAATTACTTCTTCCTCATATGTAACCCCGGATGTAAAAACATACTTCGAAATATAAGGCACGAGATATTTAAGGAACCAGTCTAGCAAAAATTTCGGGGGTATTTAGGGCTAGATCAACCTATTCTGTCTATGCCACTCCTAGATGTGATACGAGATATGAGTGTCTCTATCCTGACAAAAGGTCGACAGAAGTTTGATGCCAACATCGTAACGAACCGACAATTGGAAGTGATTGAGGAAGACTAAAACCAACTGATTAAAATTTTTGTATGCCCCCCTAGGAAAGGCTAGTTTCCAGTCTTAAAGTTGGTCTGTGGGTTACCTCTATCATTTTTTTTCTCAACCAAACAAATTTACAGATTGCTAACATCTTTGTGTCATTTTCGGGGACGAAATTGAATAAAACTTTCCCTAGGAGAATGACTAAAGATGCAGTTTTAAACCCTAAGGGTAACAGTGGGTCACATGTCTATACTGGCTAAAACCTTTTTTACCCTGGTGACTCCAATAAATAAGACCAATAGCATAGAGTAGTAAAAATTAGAAATCCTGGCTCCAAAGAAAGTTTATACCAAAGCCAACCCTAATCTAGAACCTATAGCGCCCGTGTTTGATCCCGAAAAACTTTTGCGAAAAGAAAAGGAATAGATACCTGACCCATTCTATTACCTGGACTTGAACTTATCTTTACCCAAGGAAGGAGTACAAAGCATTGATGACCTTAACTTCGATACATTATTTGAGAAAAAATTGTTCAGATCCAAATTAGAATCCTACTTGGATGAAATAGTCTTCAATGAGAAGATGTTCCAATTTGTGATACCAACTAACCCTCTGTGAACTTCCATAATCCCCACTCGAACCATATAGCAAGGTCAAAATCCTTCTAAAGTTATGGCCGCCAGATTCTCCCCTCTTTCCTTACCAGCCCAACTACATTATTTTCCCCAAAACTATAATCAGAGGATCAAGTTATATGATGCTGAAGGAAATGTGTCTGCCCAAAATCACTTGGATTGGTTTAACGATTTTGTTGACCTGGAAGAGGTCGATCATGAGGACGCAAAAATGAGATTGTTTTCACAGAGCCTCTCAGAGGAGGTCATAAAATGGTTCAAGGCCCTTCAAGCAGTGAGCATCCCTGATTTTATATCTTTTGAAACATTTTTTCTGGCCATATGGGTCGATAAAAAGAATCATCTCCAATTACGAACTCATTATAAAAATATAAAAATATCACCAAAGGAAACAATGCAAGAGTTTTCGGCCATATTCATGAATGTTTATAACTCAATCCTCATGAAATTCAAATTGCCTCCCAGAGCTTCCCAACTTCAATACGTTGATTCCTTTGAAAATTATTTTTCGTTTCTTCTAATAGAAAGAAGGTCTAATACTTTAGGCACTATGATGAGTGACGCGGTTGAAGTCTAAGTAAATATGATGGTGTCGGGAAAGATCAAACAAAATTTTGATAGAAATGGGAAGAATCCTTAAGGAGACACGTAGCCCTCTACATCTTGATCATCAAAAGAAAGGTTCGATTTGATGATGAATACTATGGAGAATATTATGGAGAGGATGTCCATGGAGAACAATCCTTCCACTACACATAAAAATGATTTCCATCCCACAAATAAAAACTTTAGAAGAGCTCCAGTCTTGCAAATCAGGCAAAGGGACTAGACAGATCAGGGTGATCAACATATAATACCTCCTTTCCAAAACAACTACGCAAATGAATACTTTGATCAGATGATCCAGGACCAAATGCATTGTTGTGATGATACAAATACATACGTGTTCTTGAGAAAGGGAGAACATGATCAATTCATGGATGCGAATGACGGTTTTATGTTGGATACTGATGATATGTTGTCTTCAGAAATGAACAAGTTTAGGAAGAGATATCACAATGAAATCATGTAGTTTCAAAAGAAATATAGCCTCAGAAGCAGAAAGGCTTCTGCAAAGCCTCTGAAGACAAATCCCACAAAGGAACCCCAAGTGAATACTCCTTATTCAAGCCAACTGAAGAAAGATAATTTAGCAAGGGACGCGATGAAGAAAGGAAAATAAAAGCAAGAATCCCTAAATGAATCACTTGAGGTGAGTAAGGAAATGATCATCAAAGAGGTAGATAAAGCTCCTCCTCCCTTTAAATTTGAAAGAGAAATGGCCAAAATTGAAATCTTTGTGCCTTTTAATGAGATAATAAATAAGGGAGAGTATAGGAACCAAATCATTAAGATGTTAAAGATGGAAGAGGCTCCTAAAACTCTGAACATCCAAGACAACCACCCTTCCATCTTATTTGGTCTACGCATAGAAGAAACTGGTGATACTGATGATGTTCCTCCTTTTTATGTTAGTCTCAAAATTCATGACATGAATTTGCATAACGCCATGTTGGATTCAGGTGCATCGCATAATCGCATGCCAAAGGTGGTCATGGGTGATTTAGGCTTGGACATCACAAGAACTTATAAATATATTTAATCTTTCGACTCAAGAAAGGTGAAATGTTTTGGTTTGATCAAAGACTTGGTCATGTCATTATCTCAAATTCCTTCGGAGAATCTAGTCATGGACATTGTGGTTGCTGACATTCCCCCAAAATTCGGCCTATTTTTATCCAGATCTTGGGTCATGAAATTAAAAGGAACCTTGCAAATGAACATGTCTTATGCTACCATCCATGTTTTCGGCCAAGAAATAAGACTATACAGAGAAGTGTTTCTCAAGTACATGGTGAGTATAAAAACCCAGTCAAATAATCATCCTATCTACTCTGTCAACACCAAATTTGTCTCCTCTATTTTTTATAATGACTTGAGATTTGAAGAGGGGTGGGAAACAATTGCCATGGTTGTCAAAGACAAGGCCAAGCGTTGAGCAGAGGAATGTGAAAATCATAAAAGCCATGTGGAAAATGAAATGTGGAATATGAGCTTCGATGGAGTTTTCAACAAGGAGGGATTCGAAGCCAGTGTGTGGATCAACCCTTCCAAAGTGGGAACAAAACTATGATCTTACAAGCTCTCCTTTGATTGTACAAATAACATGGCCAAATATGAAGCATTAATTTTGGGTTTGAGAACTTTAAAGGAATTGGGCGCTAAAATGATAACAGTGCATGGGGACTCTGAGCTCATCATAAATCAGGTAAAAGGTATATACCAGTCCAAGTATCCCAAACTAAGAACATATAAAAATCTAGTGCTAGACCTCCTTGAAGAGTTCTCAGAGTATAATTTGTTTTTGATCCCTAGGGGGGGGAAAATAAAATTGCAGATTCACTATCCACCTCAACGTCAGTGTTTAAAATCCCATTTTTTCCCAATAGGAAGTATGAAATTGAATTCAAACACAGGCCCGTAGTACCTGATAACATCAAATATTGGAAAGTGTTTGAAGATGAAAAATAGGTGGAGAGGTTCCTCCAAATGAGTGACGAGTTCGCTAACGTGAATATTGATGATGAGTGTTGTTGTGAAGAGGATGAAAACACAGCTGCGCACAGTAATGATGACCCCTTTCATAATGGGATAGTCGGTAGGAATATAATGCATCTCAAAAACAACATTATCCCCAAAGTTTTGGTCCCATTAGAAAAGTTGTTTGATGAAAATGATGTAGCCAGAAATCCCAGAATCACTGCAAATGATGAAGATATCGAGGATTGCAACATCAATACTCAAGAGAATCCTAAGATAATGAAACTATCAAAGACACTTAGTCTGGAGAACAAGCAGAGATATATTAGCCTCATGAAATATTTCCCTAATGTTTTTGCATGGAGTTATGAAGACTTGAAGGTCTATGACATTGGAGTAATTCAGCATGTAATCCCTATCAAGGAATATAAAAAACCTTTCAAGAAAAATCTAAGATGGATCAACCCCTTGTTGCTATTTTTGATTGAGAAGGAGGTAAATAAAATATTTGATGCCAAAATTATTGTTTCTTTGAGATTTTCAAAGTGGATGGACAACCTTGTGCCTATAAGGAAGAAGAGTGGCGAAATAAGTTTATGTGTGGACTTTTGGAACCTAAACAGAGTGTCCCTCAAAGAAAACTACCCGCTTCCTAAGATGGACTACATCCTGTAGAAGGTAGTTGGATCCCATAAAATGTCGATGTTGGATGGTTTCTCTGGTAACAATCAGATCATGGTACACCCAGTCGACCAAGAGAATACGACCTTTACAACACCGTGAGGTATGTTCATGTATGCCAAGATGCCTTTTGGGATTATGAATGTTGGAGAAACTTTCCAAAGGGATGTGGATATAGAATTTTCTGAGGAGAAATATAAGTTTATCATGATTTACTTGGATGAAATCAAAATCTTTTCTAATTCCCATGAACAACATATTGAACATCTGAAGAAGGTTTTCCAAAAATGCAAGAAGTTCAACATCTTATTAAATCTAAAAAAATCAAATTTTGAGATGCAAGAAGGAAAGTTGTTGGGACACATCATCTCAAATGAAGGCATAAAGATAGACCCCAATAGGGTGGAAGTGATTCTAAAGATCAACACTCCTAGGATAAATAAAGAGTTGTAGTCTTTCCTGGGAAAGATAATTTTTTTTAGGAGGTTCATTCCAAATTTGGTTGAGATTATAAAGAACATCATGAGTATGCTCAGGAAAGGTAATGAGATAAAATGGACACCTGAAGCCAGGAAGTTGTTCGAAGACATTAAGGTGGCGTTGAAAAAAGCTTCAGTTTTATCCATCCCATATTTCACAAGGTACTTTATCTTATTTTCCTTCACCTCAGAACACACCATCACTGGCGTCTTGTTACAGAAGGATGAGCAAAATTTTGAAAATCCTATAGCCTATTTCAGCAAGACATTGAGAGACTTCCCACTAAGGTATGATATCAATTAAAAACAAGTGTATGCCTTGGTGAAGGCCCTCAAGGAATTCGAGACTTATATATTTCATTCCCACATCATTTCTTATGTGCCTAGCAATTATGTCAAGGATATCCTGACTCATCTTGATCCTGAGGGGAGAAGGGGAAAACGGATCACAGTCATGCTTGAATATGACCTCAAAATAAATCCTACAAAGATGATTAAGGGTTCAAGGCTTGAAAAATTCATGGCGTAGTCAACTGTGATGTTTTCAGAATAAATTTCATCATTGATCTGTTAGAGAATCGACAAGAAGAAGCAGTCCCTCGGGTATCTTAGAAATTCATCAATTTGCCTTGGTACACTGAAATTATTTACATGATTAGGAATTTGAAAGCTCCTTTAGGGTTGATAAAAACCAAGGCCATATTTGTGAAGTTGAAGGTGGATAAGTTTTTCATCTTGGAAAAATCTCTATATTGGAAGGATCCAGGAGGGATCTTACTAAATTGTTTGCTGGAGGAATACAAAGAACGTGATATCAAGGCGTTACAGGAGATTGCAGGGGGCATAATTACTGGAATACCACCGCACACAATATATTGAGAGAAGGATTCTATTGTCCCAGTATTTGTTTGGACGTATACAAGGATGTTTCGAGTTGCAACTAATGCCAGATATTCGATGGGAAAAGAAAGTTGCAACCCCTGCCTTTAAAACCTATCTCTGTCGAAGCACTATTTATGAAATGGGGTCTAGATTTTATAGAAGAGATCCATTTTGATTCTTCAGCTCAACATAGATGGATACTAATGGCCATGGACTACTTCACCAAATGGATCGAGGAGGTCCCCACTAGGAAAGCTACTGACACAGTCACCATTCCTTTTTTAGAGACTAATATATTGTCTAGATTTGGCTGCCCAGTCAATATCACCACGGACAATGTAGTGACGTTCAAGTCCAAGAAGATGGATAATTTTTTTAATGACTACAACATAGCCCTGGGACATTCTACGGATTATTACCCATAGGGTAATGGAATGGCATAATCATCCAACAAAATTTTAACCAGGATTATCAAAAAACTCCTACAAGAAAATAAGAAGGCTTGGCACAAGAATCTTATCTACGTGCTATGGGCTGACGGAATCATTACTAAAAAGTCCATATCCACATCACCTTTCAAAATTTTATATGGTGTGGAGTCAGTTTTCCCTACCTCACTAGGATTTCTAGTCAGGAGATTGCTGCAAGAACAAGAAGTCGAACCAAAAAACTCTCAAAGGAGAATAAACCAATTGTTTGATGCGCAACAAATGAGCGAACAAGTTTCAACCAATCATAGCTTCACCAATATAGAATTAAAAGGATTTTCGACAAAAACACTAAGCAGGGGGATTTCAAGGTAAATGATCTAGTACTCAAGTGGGACGTGAGGAATGAACACAAAGGGAAACATTGAAAATTTGATCATATTTGGATGGTTCCATTCATGATTGTCGCATATCATGGGAACAACACATATTTTTTACAAGAGCTTAATGGAGAGCTCACTAGTGGGGGACCTATGAATGGAAGGTTCCTTAAACATTATCTGGTTTAGTATAGTCTTTTTCAGTCTTTCATGTCATTGTAAATAGCCATTTTTTATTTTTTCAAAGAAGATGTTTCGAGTTAGTAGTCAGTAGAGAATTGAATCCCAAAGTGAAGGCCCTAATTTTATGCCTAGTCTAGTCATGACTATATCAAGAAGGTATAAGATGAGTTTTTTTTCATTGTTTTAGATTCTACAAATCAAATAAATCTCAATGGTTAGGCACCTGGTCTGTTGTTCTTTTCCACCTCATCGAGAGGATAACATCCCCATTGGAGCTAGTTGTTAGCATCATAATTTTTTAGTTAGAGTCAGTCCTAGATGAGTCGTTGTTAAGCCCTAATATTGCCTCATTACCCCTTAATTGGGGCATATTATATTAGTAATGTTATTTTATTTATGTTGGATTTAGGCCATTAGTTGTAATTATACCTCCTAGTCTCCTATATATACCAAGGAGACATTTTCATTTTGAATCATCTTGTACTTGAACATTTAAGTGGGGTAAAAGGAGGTTTCCCCCTTGAAGAGGATTATTATCTGAAATTATCTCTTTTTCAAGGCGTTGAGTACTTTTTCTAAGGTTTTTCTATGCTATATTGATATTTGGTTCTTAACATATGGTATCAGAGCTCAAGGTCTTGGGGTTTTGCCGCTACATCTGAGACACCTTGGAGTTTTCTCTATAACTTGTTTTCTACAATGTTTCAGAAGGAACAAATTGGAAGATATTGAGTAGACGGATCAAGGTACATTGGGTTCAAAATTCATCTCTTGAGGCCTTATACTTTCAGAGATACAACTTGTACAAGATAGGGTTCTGGAATCATCTTGAACTGAGTCATTGAGAAATTTTCGTTATAAAAACTTTTCTGTAACATTTCAGACACTGAAATATGGATGCTATTTACAAAAATTAGTAAGGTATCTGTGGTAAATTTTTTAGCTTCTGGGTCATCTTAAATTTGTAGATACACCCTGTGTAAGATAGGGTATCTGACTAGTCCTATTGACTAGTATCAAGAAGGTGTTCCAGGTAAAACAATCATAACTTCTTCCTAGAGTATCCAAATTGAGTGGGACTGATTTCATTAGATCATGGATAGTCTGTTGTATTTTTGGTGCTAGTTTCATAATTGTATATCAATTATTTTGTGCGGGGCATGCTATACAAGTGAGATCTCCTGGAAAGGACAAAAATCAGCAAGGTGTGGGGAAGTTACCATAAATTCCACTTGGCACATCCAATTTTGATCATACATGTGGCATTGCAGAGAAGAAATATCAGAGAGCTACATAAAAGAAATTTTCATACCCAGAAGGGAAAAAACTTGGGAGATACAACTAAAGAAATATTGTCTAGAAAAACCACCTCAAAATCAAGGTTCAAAACCGATACTTGGCCAACATGCCACCAAAAAAGGGAACTTCTACACCAAATAAGCCTCCAAAAAATCCTACTTGGACTCTTGATGAAGGTGAAGAAATGTGTAGGGACGTAACTGAAATACAAAAGAAGATGGATTCAATGGAAGCTAAGTTGGATACTAAGATGGATGGTTTAAAAGGGGAGATCATGGAAGTATTTAAAATTTTTGTAATGGAGAAGACACCTAAAAGTGAAAATGCATCCCATGAAATTCATGATGAGGACACAAGGAAGGTGAATTAAGAATGGAGAAACTCCAACTTTGGTTTGAAGACCAACCATGTTCCTAAGATTGATATGAGGAAGTTTGATGGAAAGGAACCAATCACATGGATACTTCAGATGGAGCAATTCTTTGATCTCCATAATATGCCACATACACAAAAGGTATGAATTATGTCTTTATATTTAGAACCTAATCAATTTGTATGGTATCGATGGATTTTTTCTCACAAATCACTCATCACTTGGACAATTTTCATGGAAGAAATGATAGCACACTATGAGGATACAAGGAGCAATACCTTATTTAGCCAATTGATAAATCTCAAGAAAAAGGGTTCAGTTACCAAGCACATTGAGAACTTCCAAAGATTGAATATAAAGGTAACCGATATTCTATATGAGCACTTGATTGATGTATTCATAGGAACTTTAAAGGATAACATTCAACATGAGGTTTGCCTTTG
>JASDQU010259984.1:0-15789 GCA_032191745.1 Picea mariana
CCACAAAGTGTCTTCCCATGAGGGATTTCACCATAAGGGGACCACTTTGGAGTTCATCCATTTGTGCACCTTCTCAATCATGATAAGACAATAATGAGAGCATGGGTCCTCCAACCATTCTTCTAGGATAACTCAATCTGCAAATCATCTTCCCGTGAGGGCTTTCACCATAAGTGGACCACTTTGGAGTTCATCCATTTGTGCACCTTATCAATCATGAGCCATCTATACATTTTTCCAAGAATGCATCATATACCAATGAAACCACATCGATCCATCTTCATCATGTATCAATGAAAACGCATTGATCCATTTTCATCATATCAATGACAACTCATTGATCCATATTCATCTATGCATTCTCATCAAGGACAATACATATTATATTACATCAATCATCAATCAATAAATCCTTTGACATCAATCAATCACTTGAATTCGATCAATGACATTAATCAATCAAACCATTGGTATCAATGAAAACATGATCCAACAAGGAGGGAGAAGAATCCTCCCAAGACTATGCAGAGGACAATGGATAGGGAGAAAATGGCCCCATGGGATTTGAAAACTCAAAGGGAGTTAAGCTTTAGGAGGATCATGTTGTCTCTGAGTGAGCCTGATCTCAAGGAGCATCAATTGGATTAGAGGGAGGGATGGTCATCTAGAGGGAGTCCCCCCTAAGGTTCAGTTGGGAGAGAGACATATTCTAAGAATGATAGATGAGTGTCATGGGTTGAGGAGGCCAATAAAAATATTCAAAGGAAGGAGGCTTCTAGGGCATGTGAGACCTCCATGGAGGATACACTTATCTTAGCAAGTTTTGCTACAGTGAAAAAGGAGGAAGCTAGTCGGGAGAAAGAGGGAGTAGGATTTTCTTCAATCACAGAGAGAGTTGCTAGTGAGGTATATTTCACAAAAAGATTTGCTTTAGTGTCTGAGGGTGCAACTAGTTAGACATATTTTGTTTTAGTGACCGAGGATGATGCCAGTCAGACAGACTAGACAACTGGATGTGTTCCAGTGACCGAGGATGCAGCCAATCAGATAGAATGAACAACTATATGTGTTTCAATGACCAAGGATGCAACCAATTAGACATAATTGATAGAGTAACTTATTGTGATAGTATTCAACCTTGTTCTCTAGTGGGAATACCTCTTGAAGCTACAAAAATCAACATTCCATCTTAGCGAGGGAGGTATCCCATCCTCCAACATCTGGATGCACCATTGTCTCACATAGTAGATATAGATCTGGATCTACCACCTCATATGTACTCCAATAATCCAAATTGGCTATTCCTCTATAAATGTGTAAAATAGGTCCTCGAATACTATCACAATAAGTTACGCTATCAATTATGTCTAATTGGTTGCATCCTTGGTCACTGGAACACATATAGTTGTTCAGTCTATATGACTGGCTACATCCTCGGTCACTAGAACACATCCAGTTGTCTAGTCTGTCTGACTGGAATCATCCTCAGTCACTAAAACAAAATATGTCTAACTAGTCACATCCTCGGACACTGAAGCAAATCTTGTTGTGAAATATACCTCACTAGCAACTCTCTCTGTGATTGAAAAAAATCCTACTCCCTCTTCCTCCCGACTGGCTTCCTCCTTTTTCACTGTAGAAAAACCTATTGAGATAAGTGTATCCTCCATGGAGGTCTCACATGGCCTAGAAGCCTCCTTCCTTTGAATATTTTGTCTGGCCTCCTCAACCCATGACACTCATCTATCATTCTTAGAATATGTCTCTCTCCCAACTAAACCTTAGGGGGGACTCCCTCTAGATGGCCATCTCTCCCTCTGATCCAACTGACGCTCCTTGAGATCAGGCTCACTCAGAGACTGCATGATCCTCCTAAAGCTTAACTCCCTTTGATTTTTCACATCCCATGGGGCCATTTTCTCCCTATCCATTTTCCTCTGCACAGTCTTGGGAGGATTCACCTCCCTCCTAGATCTTAAGGGATGACTCCCTCTAAACTCTGGCTCCCTTTTAGTTGGTACTACTAGTGGGGTCACCTGCCTCACAACCCATGGAACCACCTGATCCTTCTCATTTGTCTCTCTTCTCTTACTTGTCACAACACTCATAGGTTGGTCCTTCAACCTATATAGGTTTCCCTCCCTAACTCTAAGAACCATTGTTGATATGAAGTTATACTATCTGGGCACAATAACTACCTGTCCATCTCGAAACAATACATGATATCCCTTCCTCTAAATTTATGAGACTGATAAGACACTCCTCATGAGTTCTGGCACCTGCAACACATTCGACACCCTCAGTATCTCTCCTAACTTCAATTGAAATGATAGATTATCATATCCTTGTACTAAATTCTTGGCTCCCATGCCAAGATCCACACACAAGTCTGATCCAATATCTATGAGAGTGTAAAACAACTCTCTAACACCTTTCATATGGAAATATGCTCTGCTATCCACCAACCATTTCTCCCTTTTGGAGATAATACCTAAATGGGCAGAGACCATAAATATCTCCCTCTAGAACCTAACTGCAATCTCATCAACCTCTATTTTTTTATTCATGTCTCCTTCTTCCTCTTCCCCTCTAGTGTGGACATTGTGAAGCATAGTGACCAAAATCATGACACTTAAAACATATAATCTTACTAAGTTCCTTCTTCCATCTCATATTTGGAGATGCTTCCCTCTTAGGAGAATCCCTTCTCCCTGATGGATCTCTTCTATCAGGATAACCCCTTCTTCCCTTCCTAGTGTGGGATGCAAGGGATTGGTTCTCATCACTACTACTCTTTACCACACCATCCATATCATCTCTAGATACTATTCAAGTCTCCTCCTGGATACAATATGTCCATAGTATGTCAAAGTATGGAAACTTGTCGCATGCACAGATCCTCTTCACAAATGGTTCCCAGAACCTAGGAAGACCTGTCAATGTTGAATTCACCAACTCAATATCTTGTACTGTCTCACCAATAGTTTTGATTTGATCTTGGATCTTAGTAATATTCATGAGATAACTAACAATTGTGTCCTCACTTGTCATCCTGACAATATGAAGATGGTGCTTCAAGTGTAGCATCCTGCTAGTATTCTTGTTTTGGTAAAGACCCACCAAATTATCATGTATATCCTTGGCAGATGCTTTCTTGACAATGTGAGGAAACAATTGGTCTTTCATAGAATCTAACAATACTCACTTGTCCTTCACTTCCCTCTTCTTCTGGAATGCCAAATCCATTGGATTAGTCGGGATAGGAACCACATACTCAACATACTCCTTGAGGTCATTCTCTTCGAACAGAAGGAGAACCCTTTCCTTCCAATCCTGGAAGTTAGTTTCCCCTTCCAACATATCCTCAAGCTTCAATGTATTCACCATCTTGACCTGCCCAGAACAAGAACAAGAACAAGAAAAAGTACAAAAATCTTCCATTGTTGTAGCCACCAAAGTGTCTCAAGATGATCCCCTTCTCTTAAAATCCAAATCTATGAAACCATGTCAATTTTCACATGGAACTCTATGTGACTAATTTCAGATCTGAAAATTGCTTCCTAGTGATCTAACTATCACTGAACAACTTTACATTGAAATTGTTTTGACTGAAAAAACATATGTAGAGGAAACAACAATAGCATAGATGAATCAACAATGTTTTTTTCTTTAACATTATCCAATTCTCCAAATCCAAGGACAAATGCCAGTCCTCTCAAAGTCACCAAAAATGAGGAAAGAACTAGCCCTCTCAAAATCACCAAATCTGAGGACAACATTTTCCTCCAATATACAAACAAGAAAACCAAACCTCTACAATACCTGGAAATATTCTCTACCAAAGAATTTATTTTAGATCACTTGTACATCCTGGTGACATCACCTATCATCCTATACAGATATGTACCTGCCCAGAAAACTAGATACATGATTCACTAAATGGAAAACCATAGACATACATGGTTTTTTGTCCTACAAACCATTTATACCCTATATGTGATTTGTCCTTTTTCAAACCACATATATAAACGCTTCACCTGTCTATAAACTATGTATGAGTACAACAAAATGGTATGGTCACCTCCGTACACATCTCTCTTTTCCACCTTCTCTCTCCTAGGCCAGATTCACCACCTTGCAGACTTTACTAGATGAGATCACCAATCCTCCTTGACACAAAGTGCAGACTCACTCATTCCAACGCAATTCTTCCACAATGATGATCTAATGTCACATTGACATCTCTCCTTTATATAGGAGACCAATGAGTGAGTTTAGGATCCCTTCCTAAAATCATCAATTAATTAGAATATTTTAGTCCTCTTTGTGGGAGTGGCACCCCCACACAAACCCACAAAGCCCATAAACTTTTCCATGAGGACTTAGACTCATTTATAGGTTGATTTCACTAAAACGAAAGTCAAAACGGGTGCCAACAGAATTTCCCACATGCCTGGCACCTTGGCGTCTAGTGAGAATACCTCCCAAATCTACAAAAATCAACAAAGTGATCTTCGAAATCATTGAAAATGGTAAAGTTTGGAGAGTAAGAATAGAGTATTGGGATTTAAAATTTGCATGAGAGAGTATAAAATGTATTACAGTATCAAAATTTTAATTGAGGGGTGTTGGATGCAGACCGGATTAGAAAGAAGGGCTATTTTTGGAGGAGAAGCATGCAAGAGAAAAAAGACAGTTGGATGGAAAAGAAGCACGCGTGCATGCATGGAAGACCTAACGCTGCTAGGTTTAGGGTTTTTGCAATGCGTTGTAATGGCTGGTGAGACAAAGATATAAATAAGTAGTACTTAGAAGAGAGAGGGGGACCAAGAGAGGGATAGAGAGGAAGAGGATTGTAAGGACTGTATGAGTCATTAATCTGGTGAGCTAGAGAAGGCATGAGTGACTTGATCCCGAGGGTTATATCGCAGGCTGAGGAGCATGGTGCAATATAGTCAGCCTCGCAGGGATTGAGGATCTTGTGGGAGAGAGGAGGAACTAAGTTTGTAACCACGGACAGCATGATATCTTTATACACTATAATAAAAGCTTGAGAGCAAAATCTTTATGGACGTAGCCAAAGAGGGGGTGAACCATGATAACACTATTTTATGTGACTTTATGAAGGCTTATGTGTTTCTGATTGGTTGATGAATGTTGAATGAATGAAGTAATTAAGTAGATATCGTATTTTACATGCATGCATAGAATAAATGTTATAACAAGATGTTAAATGGAATGAATAAAGGTTATGATGTACAAGCATAGATCTCACTCAATCTCGGGTTACGAACACCTGAGTATTGCATCCAAGTATTGCAACCACCCATAGAGTTATCTCGGGTCAGACTACACAGTGCACTTTGTGTACTGCGTTTCCTTCTGATTTACCAGAGGGGCTGATAGTATTTAATGGATTTTGTTGGGAAGCTTCTTAGTTATGAACCAGAGTCAATCTGTAATGGTCAATGAGAATCAAAATAAGAATACCTCAACTCCAATAAGAGTATATAGATAAAAGGATAACTAGCAGGGGGGATTTTCTTCTCTTATAGTAATGGTGAATAGAATAAATTAGGGAGGGTGTTGTGCTAACACAACAGGTAGCTATTCCAAAGATGTTTCCTTGTATGCACTTTCGCTTTGCATTTGACATAAGACTATCAATCTCTATGATTCTTATGGAATATCAGGTGAGACCTTCTTCAGTCCTAAACTGAATGTTGAATATGTTGACGCCTTGGCACTTTTGTTAGTCAATCTTTATGAACCCTGGGTATTAAACCCCCTAGCAAGGAGAGTGGAGATAATCCCACAAGCCAACAAATGGTTCTATTGTCGAGAGCTAAAGGTTTTGTATTACATGAGGATCATAAACAATGAGGTGGAATCCATCTCGAGAGGAACTACAAGATTGGTTATATGAGAAGGAAGATAAGTTTGCATGATGAGAGATCAAGAACCTAATAACCAATGTTGAATGTTGGAAATAGAGGTATATCTACACAAATTTGCATGAAGTTTTCTTTGTTGAGTTTTCTTGTTTGTTGTATGAATGGTTGAAGAGGCAGACAACCATTAACACTGCTTTGGAAGTCAAAGAACCACTGGTATGGGACCAGAATAAAGTTAATATGATGAAATTTATGGATAATAAGTGGGATCGAGCAATCTACTTATGTTTTAACCGAGTGAAGGAAGGATATATCATTGAGTTCTCCATTGAATACAATGATTCTTTTAGCAATATTGAAAGAAATTTTGCGAACATCCATAGAAAGAGACTATTGGAAGAAATCCCCTTGTGGATCAAGATGTTGTTTGTAGAAAATGGGTTGAATTACATGGATCCCAATAGGATGGTTGAGTAGACCCCCTCACACAAAGGGAGGGGATAGAAAGAAGGGGGGAAAACAGAAAGAAAATGGATCTAGTGGTAGGGGTGCAGAAGATGATGAGATGAGGTGAGGAAAGCATGGACCTAGAAGAGTTGAATAGGAGAAGAGATGAGATATACACAAGAAGAGTTGAGCTGAGGAAAAGTTGAAAAAAGGAGCATAAGGAAGATATCAAGAGGTGAAGGACAAGGAGTCAGACCCAAAATGAAGATAAAGGATACCGCACCAGGAACATGTGTGCATAGAATAAGATAGGCCATAAAAGAGATGTAGTGTTAGGAGTAGGGTATCAAGTAAGGATACTGGAAGTAGTGGTATTAGGTTCATAGAATAAAAAGTCATATTCCTTTCATTGTTGAGATATGTAGTCACATTATAGGAATATGAGGCACACAATAGCAATGCCAATGTGGTAGAATATGGAAATGGACCCCTTAGAGAAGGGGAAGAGGCTTTAGGTATTGTGGATGGACTTGCATGGATACAAGTAGGAGTCTCTTTGGGATCCCTCGCCAAAGATAATGAGATAATATGAAGGAAACCACTCTTTTAACCTCTCCCCTTGTGCATTTGTAACCAAGAATAAAGAAACAAAGAAAGTTCAAAGATAGGAGTAGAAGAAGAAAGAGTAGAAGAAAGGAGAAGGCAAGAGAAGAGTGAAGAAGAGGTCGAATTCAACAATACTTCACAAGGGAGAGTTTAAGTATTAGTATATGTATCATTGACAACTAGTGGTCATTCAGGAGTACATAGCACTAGGTTGAGTATGGTGAATCATGACACAACTCTAAGGATACCCGTGTTCCATGGGATGGGTAAAGATGATGAAAAACAAAATTGGGTTACATGTGAAGCTATATGGTCTATCAATAGAATTATGGATGAAACATCTAATATAAAATAGTTGGGGACCACCTTCATAGACAGAGCTCTAAAGTGGTATATGAAGTAAAAGGTGATTGTGCTAGTGGGACAAACTCTGTCCATGACAAATATTAAGAGAGATATACTTAGGGAGTTTTAGAATCCTAAGTCAGAATCATAGTTTATCACTGAGACAAAAGAGATCAATCAACATGATAGAGAAATTGTATGGTACTATGACCAATGGATCAAGATATTGTTGGACATATTGATGTTTCATACATTGGTTAGGAAACCAATTTTCGTTGATCCAATGAGTTGGAAATGCTTGGAGATGGTTCTTTGAGTGGAGAAATAGGTAGTGAGGGTGATCTATGTAGGGTTCCAAATGATATTAATACCTCCCACTACTCCTCGGGAATAAATTGAAATCACCTAGTATCCCTTCCATATTCTAGAAGCAATTATTGAGACTAGGTTGCTATTACACTTGGTTTCTTGAAGCATTACCACAATAGGTTTCTCTTTTTCTATTTTTTTCTTTAGCATCCCATGTTTTCTCTTTCCATTGAGAATTATGATGTTCCATGAGAGTATCCTCATGTATAATAGTGGGGGTTTGGGAGGAACACATCAACCATTAGTGGTATCCACCCTGAGTCGACCAACATTTCTCCTAGATCTTGAAGTAGTTGTTTGTTAATTTGTCGACCTCAATTTTTATCCTCTTTAGTTAACTTGGATAAATATTTGGAAGCATTATTTTTTACTCCAAGGAATGAATAGGTGGAGGGATTAAGTTTTTGTGAGGTACTTCAATGATATTTACTTCGAACAAGGGCTTCTTAAACAAGCTAGAGTTGTTGCTCCAGGATATATCTTGTGTCTTGCATCCTCAAAGTTGTTGCAATAGATTGTAGATCGATATCATTCAATTCCCTTTCCTCCCCATCCTCTGACTCTCCTTTTTCCTCCCCTTCATGTAGCATGTCAATGTCTGGATCAAACCACCTTGCACAGATTCATCCACTAGATTTATTCTTTTTTCCTACTCCTTATGATTTCCCTCTATACTTTGATCTGGTTCCATGAGTGGTCGTTTTTCCTCATCCTCTTTTTTGCTTCTATTTGGATCCTCTCGATTCTTCATGAGGGTTTCAAAGATATTATTGGTTTGGATTTCCTTGTGAACAGTGGGTGCTTTCGGCTTCCAGACATTTTGACTTTCTATGGGTACCATTTTGAATCCTTTTACATCTTTTGAATTCATTTTCTTTATTAGGGGTGACAACTGATTTAGGGAGAAGTCCTTGAAAAAATGCCCATGTTAAAGGATTTTCTAACATCTAAAGGGGATGTTTTTATAGTCTATAGTTTGAAGCCATTTGGTGTCATGGTAGCTTAGACATATGGATTTTGGTAGGTATTTTGAGACATTCATATCCACGCAAATTCTATCATATAAAGAAAATCCCCCCTTTTTTGTTACTTCTGAGATTTTGAAAAAAGATCCTAGGGAATTCCCAATACCCTGGAGGATTTCCTCATCCCAAAAATCATGCCAAAATGAGTAAAGTTTGATCCATTCCAGGGCTATTGTGAAATTTTCTTTTTCTTGGTTGAATATCTTTGACCATAGACGAAGGTACAACCCTATTGAGTTAAATATATATGGGTTTGTTTCAAAGACTTTGTCCTTATCCTCCAATCTAGTGAATATTGTAGTGAATAATCATTTGGATCCAAGTTTGATTTCGACCTCTCCATTGGTTTTACATTGATTCTAAATCTACCAATATAGGGATTTCTATGTGGGCCAGATGCCCATGAATGTTTTGATGATGGCATGATCTCTCATGTGATGAATATATTTTCCATTCTTATTTGAAGTGATAATATATTTTGGTATTTCTATTTTTTTCAGAATGCATCTGTCTATTCTATTTGGGGTTGCATTCTTTAGATTCAGGTTCTCTTGGTTAGATACAGGCACCTCAACTGTCTCATTTAATTCCCCTCTCACTCCTACTCCTTGTTCCATCACTTTTCCCTTAGCAAAGTGAGATGGGGTGTGAGTGGTGGTTGAGCAGTCATTGTGATCCAATGCTTCACTATAGGAGGGATCATAGCTCCCTCCTCTAGCCACTGTGATGAGATCTGTAGAAAGGTATGTGTCTAATTGTGGTTGGAAAACCTAGGATAGCTTGATAAATATATGGTCTCAACACCTGAGAAATCAAATAAAATAATATCTAAATTGATAAAATAAGATTTATGGATTTTCAAAAGGAAAAACATTTTTTTCATGTATTTCTAGTTTACCTCACTATGTGTCTATCAAAAGTTTATAGAGTGGGTACTCTCCAGATGAAAATATTAATTTCACATCCAATGAGTTCCTACACTTGAAATTTAAGTAAACCTATAAGGTGATAACTCAAAAGTATGAGTTAAAAAAAGAAATTTTTTTCTTTCCCTCCAAAAATGTTTTCCCTTATGGTTGAGATCATCATCTTGAATTCGATTGGTTCTTTTAAATTTGATGTCGATAGTTTGTTTTTTTTGTTTAAGGCCCATTTTTTACCTAAAAAATTCTCTATTGATACTTATAATGTTTTGGACGAGAAGGAGCAGTATCGCTTTCCCACACTTTTGGAATTAGTGATGAGGAGAGGAGTTATTTCATTTTCTCACAAGTTAGTGGTTTCAGGAAAGAGGAGAAATAGCATTGACCCTTCTCACACTTTTTTCATTTAATTGAGGAAGTAAAAGAGCATTGGATTTTTCTCACACTTTTGTAATTATAGTGATGAGGAGAAGGAGAAGGAGCACTATCCCTTTATCAAATTTTTTCCATTTGAAATAGGAGAAGAAGGAGCATGGGATATTTTCTAACATCTTTGTAATTTGAGTGAGCAAGAGAAGGATCATTGACCCTTTCTCAGGGTTTAGTAATTTTTTGGAGAAAGAGAGGAAGAACTATACATTTCTCATGCATTGGTAATTTGCAGGAGGAGAGGAAGGAGCACCATCCCTTTCTCAAAATTTTCTACCCATTCCTTAAGATTTGTCGCATGTCTAGTGTTTTTTAGCTATATTTTCAAAGAAAATGTAGGTAGGGGAAGAAATACACGCATTTCTAATGCTTACTAATTATAAGGTTTCTCTTTCCTATTTGCCCTATTTCATTTCAACATTAAATTACAACTTTATGTTGTTGTTTATTTCATTTGAATTTGGTTAAAAGTTGAAGAAAAATTGATAAGGAAAAAAACCATTTATTTTTAGTGTTTGTCCTGTTTTAGTTTCTTTATTTCTTGGCATTCATTCAACATTTTACTTTCTACAATTTCCATTTTATTTCTAGAAATTAGTTTGTTTCCTTTCAATGTTTTATTTTTAATTGTACACATTTCACACCTTCATTTCATGCTTGGTTCATTTCACATATTTTTTCTTTAAACTCTTCCATGTAAATTTTTCTTTAAAGTCTTCCAAGTAATTTTAACAATTTATATATGTAAAAATGTAATCATAACATAAATTTTCAAGCAAGTGATGTAATGACACACCTAGGATCATATTATACATGTGTATGCATGCTTCAAGTCTCTTTAGAAAATAATTATGATGTTATAGATCTCTACTAGTTTCTAGAGGTTGTTGAGCTAGAGAATGGTTACCTAGACTTGTACATTCATAATTACACTATGGATCATATGAATTCCATAGGAATTATTCTAAACTCAAAAGTTTTGAATGTAGTTGAACTTTTGATTCAAATTTAAGAAATTGTAAAATCTAAAGTAACTAAGATTGATGTTATATTCTCTCTCGTTTTATCTACAACTTTTCAACCTTACTCTGATCTCTCGAACTAGCAATGGCAGCCCCCGCTCAAGGAGGAGCCACCCCCTCTTTATGAAATGTAGTGGTTGACAGCAACCAACCACCCCAGACCCCTTCCCTTATTACTGACACCTCAAGTTCACCTAACCCAATGGAAACAGAATAGAAAAAGGAAGCTAAGAAATCCCTGAAAATCTCGGAATCACTCCCATCTTGGAACCATAAGAACCCGAAAGCCGACAAGAAAATCCCATCAACTTGCATCCTGCAATCAGATTAAATTCCGCAGTACAAAATCCTATCGCCCCTTCTGGGTGAGGACATTCAATACATGAAAGATCATTCCCTCATATGCAAATTCATGGCCCTTTGGCCATCAAATAAATCCTTCATCTGGTGGATCAAAACCATATGAAATCCCAAAGGGGATGTCTCCCTCAAACTGGGATCCAAAAGATTATTCACGGCCATATTCAACTTGGTTGAAGACTGAGAAAAGGTCTTCCAAAGAGGCATGTACTTCTTCAACTATGATGGTCTATATATGTTGCTATGGAAAGAGAACTTTAGCTTGGAAAAGGAAGATTTCACTATAGTTCTGCTATGGATCAAATTGTACTTGCTCCCACAGGAATATTGGTGCACAAAAATTCTAGAGGGTATTGGAAACACTCTTAGATCCTTTGTCGAGATTGTAAATGACACTCTTCAAGGTCGTTGTACCTTCTATGCATGAATCTATGTCTACCTCAATGTATCCAAATCTCTACCAGCATCAATATTCCTCAGATATAGGGATGTAGACTGGATCCAGACCCGAAATTATGAACACATACCCTTTCGGTACATAAAATTCCATGCTCACGAACACCTTTTCTAGGAATGTCACTTGAATAAGAAAACAGAGACCCCCAAACCCCAAATGGAAAAGGACAAGGAAGGATTTGAAAAGGTCCAAGTAAAGTGCAAATCCAAAAATAAAATACCTACCCATCCCAACCCCAAAGGCCCCCACACTAGTAATATTTTTGACTCACTAGAAAGCCTTTCAGAGAAAGAAGTACCCAACCCAATCCCCTCAGTCGAGACCCAACCAAGTGCCCATCCTGATCAAGAAAAGAACCTTCCCACCACTCTTGTCCCCTCTTCCCTTAAGTATGGACCCTAGATACATGACCAAGATGATCCAATGGTCCCCATTGAACCCCTAAAGGCAGATTAGGATGAACTGGAAGACATGGATCTAGAATATCTAGACCTGCAATGCATAGCAGCAGCATGTGAACAGAAAGAGGAACACTTGATACTAGATCAACAAATCATATTATTGCAAATTTCCTTGATCAAATCAAGGAAAACCTTTGGACCCTCTTGGTGCTTCTCTTTCGGTTCTCTAGTCGCAACAGGAACTCCATAAGAGACACCATATAACAATGGCCAACAATAATAACTTAGAACCCTATAGTCAACAGAGCTTGGAACCTCTTACATGGTTTTCTTACCTAGGAATCCTAGAAAGAGCACAACCATAGGGTCTTCAATCTTCAAGCCCTACCTCTAGAAGAACTCTAAAACAAGGTTCTCACCTCAGTCTAGGAAAATATTCTGGCCCAACCTTGGGAGGACAAAGACTGGAAAGTTATTCTGTTCGAGCTATCTATGGTCCAATGCCTTAACCTTAGAGCCAACCTTTATTCCCTCAATAAGAGTCCAATAACATCCCCTCCAACTTCGGCATCTCAATGAAATCCTCCCCCGGAAATTTTTTTCAATATGAACTTCGACGGGGCCTCAAAATGAAATATAGGTTAGGAAGGGTATGGCGAATTCTTTAGAAAAAACAAAGGCAACATCTTGAGAATGTATGGGGGTCAAATGTAGATAAACACCAACAAATTCATGGAACTCCAGGTGCCAGAAGAAGGTTTTTGCTTAGTCCCAGCCCAGGGCTATGACAAGATGACCATAGAAGGTGACTCCCATATCATAATCAATATGTTCAAAAGCTTGCAACATGGCTCCATGACATCGAAAATTAAAAAACAATTGGCATTTGCAGGCTAGTCTTGAATTCATTCAACAAATGATGGCCTCCATGCTTGTGACCATACCTAGACATGTGAAGCACTCTGCCAAAAAGCTGGCAGAATGGTTAGAAAATGAAATCCTAACGATCAAGGAGGTTTCGTGGGACAACCCCTAAAACCCCTCAGAGGATGAGGGTTTCTCCCAGGACTGCACCACAATCTCAATACATGACCTTTCCACCCAGGAGATCAAGCAAGAGAACCAACCAAGAGAGTGACAAGCCTCACAGGAATCCATAAGGAGAAAAAAAATCAAAATCGCCCCTGAGACAAGGAGGGATTGAGAGAAGGATAAACTGGGTGGAAGCCCAACTTTGGAAAGGCATGGCTTGACTTTACAATTGGTTGAGCACCAATATGATAGATGTGACATTCCTCATATCACCTTCCACCTAAGAGACTCCCAGATTAGGAAAATAAGACTGAATTCACCCCATGAAACCAAACATAAAAAGGGGGGGAAGGTGCCACAGGGCTCCTACCAACAAGAGAGGTGCACTCCTTCTCAAAAGGATAGATGATCTAGGGGATCAAATTTTGCTCAAAATTCAAAGTTCTTAGAATCATTTCAAATCGAACGGGTGCATAGGTCTCATTTTCACGAACCCAACGCAATTCAAACGGGTTCAAAAGGACACTGTATGAGGGAGATATCGCGTTCTGTTCGATTTGCCAAATAGGCAAAACTTTGTTGACTGTACAGTTCGTACAGGTGATGATGTGGTAGGGCCATACGCTGACATGGTAGATCATGATGTGGCAGGCGTTGAGTGGGTAGCCGAGGGCCGATGTGGTCGAATCAAATTTCGACACGTGGCATGATTATTGACCGATATGGTGGGGCCACATGGCCTAGACGTGAGTTGCCACGTGGCACCGTTTTGTGGTTGGAAAAATATATCATAGAGTCCATGGGGTTTGAACCCCGGACCTCCCCACCGCATATGGAAACGAATTGGAAAAGGCCACCCAACTGACGCGCCACCACTTATTTCTTATTATATATATCACATCATAACTATTTAAGTTTGGATACGTTGTGTTTTGGTGCGTGTCCGAGCTAGGGCTTAGCCGCAGCCCCCGGTCACACACGCATTACCATATGACCTTACAGTGTGATCCACGACCATGGAAACGAGCGTGGGTTTTAGTTTTCAAACAGTTAACACCAAATATGCACCACTTGTCACACTTGTATGCGCCCGTGGAAATGAGCCCCTTTGGTGCACGGGAAATGTGGCCACATGGCCCCATGCGCCCAACACCTTCGAGGTTAGGGGGCTAGGTTCCCTAACCATTCTACAGATTCACGTGTTTTGCGGATATGTGTGGGGTGCTAGGTTTAGGCATGGAAAAATGCACAGAGGCTAGGTTGGACACATAGAGGTGCATTTTGGCAAACCAGAGACAACAAGTTTGAAGGGGAAACTTCCAAGAAACCTATCTTCTTCAATTTTTGGCCAAATCAGGTGCCGAAAAAGCCCATCTAGGGGTTTTGGGATGTTCTGAATCCATTGGAGCCATCTATTTGGCATTTTGAGCATTGTAAAGCATTTATTTTAGCACTTTGAGCAAATAATATAAAATATCCATTGGAAGTTGGACAAGGAGATGTAGCCCAAGAGAGGGGTGAACTCCTTTATCATTTGTTGAGTTATGTGTTTACTGTTCACTGTTATTTGTTAGTTATTATCTACATCTTGAATGTGAAAGTTTCTATAAAAATTTTGTTTGCAAATTGATCCTTTTGCCTAAGCACACTTAATTAAAAACTTGCAAAATATTTCAAGATACAAGCCTTTTTTTCATTTTTAGATCAAGTTGGTATTAGAGCAAAGGTTTTTGAAGGCTTGATTATTTGCAAGTGTTTTGTTTTCGGATGCTCACAAGGTTGAAGCTCACGAGAGGGGAAGGTCAACTTGTAGATCCAAGTTCCCAACTTTCAAGAAGAAGGACTATACAATCACCTCAAGTTTCAAGGAGGCATTCACCAAGTATGGCTCATGAAGAGAGTCATGAAAATTTTCCTTCAGAAGATGAAGATCTCAGAAAGGCTTTCATGGAGATGAGAGAAATGATGAAAGTCTTGATGGAAGAAAGGAATGCAAAGTTGCAAGGTGAAAGCTCCAACCCTTCAAAGGAAAAGGGAGACAATGGTGATAAAAATCCAAAAGGAAATGGAGGGAATGGTGATACTCCACCTCCATTTTCCACTTCTTCTACCATTTCACAACCACCTTCAAATTCTCCAAAGGGACATGGTAAAACTCCTCGACAAATTCCTTTGTTAAAGCTTGATATTAAATTTGAATTGCTAATGTACAATGGAGAGGTAAATGATGAGAAATTAGATAACTGGATTCGTCAGATTGAAGTGTATTGTGGGATACAAAGAATTCAAGATGATGAAACTAAGATTCATCTTGCTTCTTTAAGATTGGATAGTGCAGCACTCATTTGGTGGGAAGCCAAGACTCAAGAGGACATGAAGAAACATGGTAAAATTTTATCCTCTTGGAATGATTTCATTGTTGCAATTAAAAAGCAATTTTATCCATTAGCATATATGCAGAAAGCTATTGTGGATTGGC
>JASDQU010259985.1:0-15705 GCA_032191745.1 Picea mariana
CTCCACAGTCCTATTTTTCTAGCATGGAAGTTGTACAGGTTGGATGCAGGTCAGTGGTACAGATTGATACATTTGTACAGTGGTAAATCTCACAGTGATAGTGTGACAGTGGTTCCATCATTCTACTTCTACTTCAGGGCGGTTGGACGGGGCAAGGACAAGTGGTTGTAGCCAGAGAACATAGGGGGTTGTAGCCTCCTTCTAGTTGTATCCAGAGAATTGGGGAGTTGGAGCTTCCCTCGGGTTGTATCCTGAGAAACTAGGGGGTTGGAGCCTCCTTCCAGTTATAGCTGGAAAAAAAAGGAAGTTGGTGCTTCCAATGAATGTAATTCTTCAAGACATATAAGAAAAATAATTCCATGGTTTTCTCCCACTTTAGGTTTCCATGTAAAAACATTGGTGTAGTGTGTATATGTGTGATTGCTCATTTGTTCATTGTTTATTTACTCTGTAACTATTGGATGATAATTCTACATTGATATAACACTTGTATTTATGGAGAAAAAAAATTAGATTTCTCTATTACTGATTCACCCCCCCTCTCAGTAATCCAACAATTGGTATTGGAGCAGGTTCCTTTAGAAATCAGTTTAACCACTGAAAGGTAGATTATGGAGAGAAAAAACTTGTATAAAAATAGAATACCACAGTTTGATGGACAAAAGTATGAATTTTGGAGCATAAGGATGAAGACATATATACAGGCACAAGAATTTGAAATTTTGAAATCAATTGTAGATGGATACACAATACCAGTGGTTCCACCAACAAATGACAAAGCAGTGAAACTCGATCAGAATAATTCCAAAGCCAAAAATGCACTTCTGAATGGTATTAGTGAAACAATATTCACCAAAGTTGCACATTGTAAATCCACTAAAGAGATTTGGGACAAACTTCGAAATATTTATGAAGGAGAGTCAAAAGTCAAAGCAACAAAGCTTCAAACTTATATAGGTTAGTTCAAACAACTTAAGATGAAAGAATATGAGAATATTGCAACTTACTTTTTACGATTTGATGAAACAGTAAATGCAATCATAGGATTGGGAGAAGAAATTGAAGAATCTGTAATTGTTCAAAAAGTACTAAGATCTCTTCCTATGAGATTTGACCCTAAGATATCATCACTATAAGAAAGAGAATATCTAAGCTCAATAAGCATGGACAAACTACATGGAATCTTCACATCATATGAAATGAGAACTAAACAAGAAAATCCATATATAAAAGAAGCAACTTTCAAAGTATCCAAAAGATCAAAGCAAAAGGGAAAGAAAAAATAAAAAGAACATAGCAACAACATTGACGTCTCAGAAGATGATGAAGAAGTGGCCAACTTTGTCAAAAGATTGAACAAGGGAACTGCCAACAGGTATAGAGGTAAGATTCCTATAATTTGTTTTAATTGTGATGGTATTGGTCATTTTGCTAACAAATGTCCTCATAAGAAAAAGAGAAATGATGGAGGTTACTCAAAAAGAAAAAAAAAACATATAAAGGCAAAAGAACCAAAAAGAAAGTTTTCAAGAAAAGAATATACACCAAAGAAGACATCTCATCATCAGATGAAGATGAAGTCAGTGACAGTGAGATAGAAAGAGTTCTATTCATGGTAGTAGAAGACTCTAATAAAGAAGACTCCGAAGAATAATATGAAGAAGCCGAAGAAGAATATGAAGAAGTCGAAGAAGAAATTGAAGAAGAGGAAGTTGATTATCAAGAGGAATTGTTGAGTGCCATAGAAGTTATAAGAAGAGAAAAGAGGAAAAACAAGAAGCTACAAGTGAAACTAGACAAGAAAGAAGACACTCCATAATTAGAACAAATGATCACTAATTTGAAGGTTCAAATTGAAGAAGGTAAAATAATTGAAGAAGCACTCAAAGAATAGCTAGAAGGAAGAGACAGGATCATTGAAAATTTGGAAGAAGAGATTGTCACATTAAGAAAGGATCTTCAAAAGAAAAATATGTAGAACAACTCAAAAGTTTTGAATGACATTATCAACAATCAAAGGCCTAATCATGACAAGTTCAGACTTGGATACAATTAGACAGAAAAGGGATCAAGCTCCAAAATAACAGAAAAAGAAACATATCCAAAAATCTATGTAGAAACAATCACATGGGATAGGAAGGTCTACAAAGAAAATTATAGGAACAATCCTCCACCGAGAAGATTCAGATTTCAGAATCAACGAATGACAGAAACAGATTGGTCTCAGGAAGAAGAAGGATTCATAAGAGCACCTCCTTTCAGAAGATCTTCAACTCCCAGGTATAAAACTATATTTTTTGGCTTATGTTATGCATGTAATAATTTTGGACATAAAGTTGTGAATTGCAGAGATAACAAGAAGAACATAAACAACTTTGAAAGTCATACACAAAAGGGTTATCCAACAAGGCCCAGTGAAACATAGAAAACAAGTTACAACAGGTTTGAATCATTGAGAACGGAAGTGGAATGATACAAGTGTAACAAATTTGGACACATGGCCAAAGATTGCAGAATGACAATCCCTCCTAGAGAACCACAAAAAAAAAACAACAATCACAGACATGAACCTTAGAAAAGGACATGGATAAGAAATCATAATCAATACAACAATGAAGAATGCACACTCGCTCTACAAGCTGAGCAGAAGAAACGTGGTTGGTATGTTGACAGTGGCTGCTCAAAACACATGAAAAGTGATAGAGACAGGTTTCTTATATTAAAAAAAGAAAGAGATGGATCAGTCTCCTTAGGAAATGATGATTTAGCTAAAATCATTGGAAAAGGCACAACCATAATTGGGAACAAGAATACAAAGGAAGAAAATGTTCTACTAGTAGAACATATGAAACAAAATCTTCTAAGTGTGAGTCAAATGTGTGACCAAGGTCATAAAGTTACTTTCAATTCACAAAAGTGCGAGATAAGAAAACAAGGTTTAGGAAAATTGATTTCTACAGCTACGAGAACTTCTAGCAACATAGATGTGTTAAGTGAAATTGGAATTGAAAAGTGTTGTCTAGGAAACGAATATGAAAGTTAGTTATGGCACAAAAGAATGGGTCACATACATTTTGATAACCTGTTCAAAGTCAGCAAAAGAGAAGAAATGACCCATATCACGAAACCAACCAACACCTTATGCAAGCATTGTCAACAAGGAAATCAAACAAAGACTAGATTCAAATCAAAGGAATATTCAATGACAAGACCACTAGAAATTGTGCATACTGATATAGTTGGACTAACTACAAAAAAGGGTTTCAAAGGTGAGAAATACTTTATGTTATTAGTTGATGATTATACAAGAATGACTGCAGTTTGCTTTCTCAAGAATAAGTCGGAGGATTTTGAAACCTTCAAGATCTACAAGGAAATGATTGAAAATGAAATGGATTAAAAAATCAAATGGTTGAGATTTGATAATGGAGGAGAGTTCACTTCAAAGGAATTTATGGACTATTGCAATAGCCATAGAATAAAAAGGCAATTCTCCATTGCTAGGACACCTCAACAGAATGGAGTTGTTGAAAGAAAGAATGAGACAATAGAGGAAATGGCTCGAACAATGCTAATGTATTCCAAATTTACAGATATTTTGGGGACACAGGCAGTGCATACAACAATTCACATTCAAAACAAAGTAATTCTCAAAACAAATACTGACAAAACTCCCTACGAGCTATGGAAAGGAAGACCAACAAATGTGAAGCATTTCAGATTTTTTGAAAGAAAATGATACATCAAAAGAGAAGATGGAAGAATGGGAAAGTTTGACTCTCATGTGGACAAAGGAGTACTTTTTGGTTACTCAAGTACAAGGCAATCATACAAGTTTTACAACTTGAGATTGAACAAAGTCGTGGAAAGCATCAACATAACAATTGATGAAATAGGTAGACAAGAATTAAAGGAAGAGGAAAATGAATCAATGGAACAACTTTACAAAGAAGAAATAGAAAATGAAAAAGTAGAAGGGGAAGATGAAGAGGATCTAGTAGAAGTAGAAGAACAAGTTCAACAAGTGCCTCAAAAGACACCTAGAAGATGAGTATAGAAGAATCATCCTTCAGATCAGATTATCGGAAACAAAGATGCAGGAGTTGAGACTAGAAGAAGAATCTGTTCACTAGAAAAAACACACCTAACACTCTCATCTACAATTGAACCAACCTATTTTGAAGAGGTCATCTAGGATGAATTTTGAAATAAGGCCACGAATGAAGAATTGGATCAAATAGAGAAAAATGCCACTTGGGAATTGGTTCCAAGACCAAAGGACAAGAATGTGATCAACACAAAGTGGGTATACAGGAGTAAATTGAATGAATATGGACAAGTTACAAGGAACAAAGCTATATTGGTACGTAAAGGATATGCATAGGTTGAAGGAATCAACTTTGAAGAAACATTTTTCCCAGTTGCCAAAATGGAAACAATTTGATTTCTTTTAGCTTATGCATTCTCCAAAAATATTAAAGTGTATCAGATGGACGCAAAATCATCTTTTCTAAATGGCTAACTTGAAGAAGAAGTCTACATTGAACAACCAGAAGGATTTCAATTGTCAAAGAAATTAGATTATGTGTGTAAATTAAAGAATCCCTTGTATGGTCTAAAACAAGCTCCTATATCATGGTACTATAGAATGGATAAATATCTACAACAGGCAGGGTTTAGAAAAGGAAGTGCAGAAATAAACCTCTACATCAAGGTAAATCAAGATAGTATTTTATTAATTGAAATTTATGTTGATGATATTATTTTTGGTAGTGATGATGAGAGGTTAAGCCAGAACTTTGCAAAGGATATGTAGAATGAATTTGAAATGTCATTACTTGGAGAACTATCCTTCTTTCTGGGACTTCAGATACATCAAAGTAACCAAGGAATTTTTATTTCTCAAACCAAGTATATCAGAGAAATGCTAAAGAGGTTCAGAATGGAATATTACAAACTAGTTATCACTCCCATGCAAACCAATTGCAAGTTGAGAAAAGATGATGATTCAAAGTCTACAGATTAGAGGAAACACAGGTTAATGATTGGTATCCTACTATATGTGAAAACATCCAGACTAGGTGTAATGTAGGTAGTTGGACAGGTAGCATGATTTCAAGAAGCACCAAAGGAATCACATGTATTAGAAGTGAAGAGGATTTTCAGATATCTCAAAGGAACATAAGAGTTTGGATTATGGTATCCAAAAGGAAAGGATCTATCACTTATTGCTTACACAGATGTAGATTGGGTAGGTTGTATTGATGATCGATGAAGCATCGGTGGAGAAATGTTCTACTTGGGTGAGTTCTTAGTATCATGGATAAGCAAGAAACAATCATCAATATATTTATCTACAACCGAGGAAGAGTATATTGTAGCAACAACATGTTTTACACAGGTTCTTTGGATGAAACAAACTCTGAAAGATATATAGGTTGAGTATGATTATCCCAATCCAATCTATTGTGATAATACAAGCACCATCAGTATCTCAAAGAACCCGGTGATGCACTCCAAGACGAAGCACATTCCAATCAAGTATCACTTTCTACGAGAACAGGTTGTAGAAAAGAACATCAAAGTTGAGTACGTGGGCACAAAAGAACAAGTGGAAGACATCTTTACAAAATCGCTTCCACGGGAAGCCTTTGAGTATCTTCGCTAGAGAATCAGAGTTATTTCTACTCCAAAATGAATGATTTTGAATGCTTATCTTATATGTCTTATAGGTACACGAGGAAGCACCATAAAGATGATAGTTCAGTTAGGGGGATCATCCTCGAATGGAGAGACACCTTTGGAATTAATGACAAAGGGGGAGACATTTATTAGATGCAGAGGAAAAAGGCATGATTCCAGGGGGAGCAATGGTCACAGAGATGTAGAGGACAAAGACATGGTTCAAGGGGGAGCATGAGTGATATGACTTCAGTATTGCATGGCATGATTTTAGTATTGCATCAGAGTGTTTCCATCAATGCCAAAGGGGGAGATTGTTGATTAAGGTTGGTTGTCATTGATGTCAATCCTTGAAGAAATTCTGGTAGAAAAAAGGTTTGGGTAATGGACCCAAGTTTGTTTGATGTAAAGATGATTCATTATTGTCTTGACATGGTTGATAAGAATTACAAATGAATAAACTCCAAAGTGGTCCCCTTATGGTGAAATCCCTCATGGGAAGGCACACTATGGATTGATCCAGCCTAGAAGTATGGTTAAAGAACATTTTATCACATAAACCTGTCAGAGTCTTGTGGGTTTGTGGTTTCTACCTAAGTCTGTAGTTTTTCCCTGTCTCTCTCCTTTTTGCAGACCCAATCCTAAGTTTTTCCCTTTCGGCTTGTATTTTTTTATTCTATTTTCCTTCATTCGTTTGAGCGACCTATTTTCCTTGTAGTCTTACTTGAGAAGTCTGGGCCCTCTACTTTGTTGTTTTCTCTAAGGTTGATCACTTCCCTCTTTTCCTCTGTCACTGATCCTTTTTCTTTCCCAAGCCCTCAACCAATCATCCAAATATTTATTTACAGAGGCCGTAGCCGTAAGAACAAAGCGAAACACTTAGAGTGGTTTGATATGGATTCAGATCAAGAGAGTGAGTAAGTTCAGAGATCAATGACGAGTAATAATCATGGGAATCAAGAGTTCAAAACGTTGTTGAATTTGTTTTTAAAAGGTCCGAACTCCCGAAACTCAAAATTAATTTGGGTTGTCCAATCTAGCAGGATGTGTGGCACTAGATCCGAACCATGGAGAAAATCATTTCGGGAAAGCTAAAGTGAGGAATGTGAAGATTTTCTGAAGTCCTGAAATGTAGATATTCATCTAGGTCATCTGATTCGAAGGGATGCATGGCACCTGATCCGAGAAGTTGCAATTTCATGACTCAGAGGTTTTAGCATGGAGCATGATGCAAGTTCATGAAACGCGAAATTGTGAAACACTTGGGATTCAGGCCCATGATCACAGCCCATGGTCACATGGAAAGCAGGGCCATAAAGAAGGTAAGCGCTTATTGAGTGGAGGGTGGTTGTGGTTTTTGAGCAAGCATCCTGGCCATTAAGTTCAAAGCAAGTCTGACCTTCGATCCGGATATGCCATTTTGCAAGATCGAGCATCAGGGTATTTGGAATCAAGTGGAGTGAAGACCTCCAAAATGAAAAATCCTAAAATTTCACATAGGAGCCCCAAGTCATGACCCACGGTTGCATGAAGCGATGGAGAGGAGCTATGCCAAAGGCTTAGAGCACCCATATTTTTCACAGGAGAAGATCTGCGTGGTCTCGGGGCACCGGATTTGACTTAAAGGAGTCGTGAGCAACACCTGGAGAATTCATGGGTGTCATACCTCATCCTGATCCTGATGAAAGTAGTTAATGAAAATGGGGGAGGTGGTTGAAACCTCGTTTCACCCCATAAATGGAAAGCATGGAAAAGCTAACTGTGGAGGCAAAGTGTCAGCACAAAGTCCCCCTATCAATGGAATTTTCTGTAAATCCCATACCGATCTGATCTTGCGTATGATAGAGGAATGAAAGTGAAATCTGACATAAGAAGATGTAGATGCTAAGACTTGAATGCAATGGCCAGAGTGCACCCCTGGTGGGAGAATTTTTTTTTGATTATACATAGTTTATTTTGATATTGTTTCATGGTCGATGGTTGAGCTAAGATCTAGTATTGTAATGGTTTAATGAAGCTCTGGTTCTTTGGTTATGTAACTTGATATGATATTTATTGTTTAATGAAATCCAACTTTTATTTCAATCTTATCTACATGTGATACTGAATGTTCATGATCGAAGGATTCACATGGACTGTGGTGACTGTGTTGTAATGGATGTTTGATTACAGTGCAGTTATAAAGTTTTCAGTTTCCTGAAACTTTGAATTCAAGAAGATCTTATTTTCAGAGTTTTTCCTCCTTAGGCTGCTGGAAGACCTGGTGTCCAAAGCATACCTTTACATCCTCTCTTCGATTTCTTCCTCCTTCTCACCCTTACTACAACTTATTGGCTGAATTTAATCAAGACCTCATTTTCTTGTGCATACTTCCCCAATTTTCCGAGTTAAAACAATATTCTCTCGAGTCTTCCCCATTTGATCTCTTTAAATCCATTAACCATGACTTATAAACAGATGGGTATTGGGCTTACCTCTGCCGCAATCTAGAGGTGACTTCTAGTACTAACAAAACCCATGCTTAGTTGTGGAATAATGAGATGAAGGTCAGTGAATTTGTTAGTGAAACTATCCTAGATGGATAGTGCTTGTCATGCCATTTTCGGTGGTATGTAGAACGTCACATAACTCCTCATGGTTAGAGATTTATGGCCATGTGAAGTTGGAGGACCCTCATGAGTCATCTAGAAGCCCCAAAAAGTCAAAGTGTTAGCAAAATAAATTATTTAAATAATAAAGTTAATGGAGAAATCCCTAAAATAAGGAAAGTGGAATGCTACATGAAAGTATAAATAAGAGGAAAGGATCTCTCATTTAATCACACTTAAACACATTGAATATCTTTTGTTGTGTGAGGCTTATTGCAAGTACTCATTGATACATATGAATTTGCAAAGGTTTGAGGTAGTATGAAGGGTTGACGGTGAAATTCTCGAAATTAACTTGAATACTAAAAAAACCCTATTTTTTGAGGTGTACGCGGGCCGACAATGTATTAGGGTGCATACATACTGAGTTATATGTGGTCTTTCAGTGTATTAGGGTGTGTACGTACATGGGCTGCTAGTGTATTACGGTGCGTACATGTTGGTAAAGCCATGGAAAATTGAGAAGATTAATATGCAGAGGTTTTAGATTCTGAGATCAAGCTCCCAGGAAGGTCTACAGTACTCAGATACATCAGATCTATCCATTGGTTCAAAAGGTATGTCTTATTTCTATGAATAGTTGGATTTTGATGTATGTGTGAGAAATGGTTATGGATATTTGAAGATTCTCCCTAGAGAGACTAGAGGCTGCATGGGATCTTCTACATAAGTCAAATCTATAGAAATATAGTGTTGGTATATTTATCATTGATACTTCTTGTTGAGGCACATCTTGTATTTCTTGGCATATGGCTAAGGGTTTGTGGTACATGGTTGAGAGCTTGTATTTGTGAAGTGGTTGATGTATTCAGAGGCTGAATATCAGAAAGGGTTCGAGGACTAGATCATGTGAGGGTTATTATAATTGTTCATGATTACACACACCTATATGGCACATGATTAGAGAGAGATATATATGCTTTGGGAAAAGGTTATGTATGAT
The DNA here is from genome assembly GCA_032191745.1 of Picea mariana. Classification (NCBI taxonomy): domain Eukaryota; kingdom Viridiplantae; phylum Streptophyta; class Pinopsida; order Pinales; family Pinaceae; genus Picea; species Picea mariana. Next base: position 9,274 of record JASDQU010259985.1, read on the forward strand.
GATGCATGCACATGATACAGTTACAGTATGGACACAGTGACATGTTATAGATCTATGTGAAAGAAGTTACATAGGGTCAACAATTTTCAAGAGAAAGGAAACCCTAGTTTTTAGAAGGCATACGTAGGTTGCATAACATTTTGGTCGTGTACATACACATGCTACACAACAGACATGGCACATACATACGTGTGCTACAACACTATAGGTCATGTACCTATTGTATTTTTGTTGATACATGTTCAGTTTTGGTACAAATTGATTACAGGGTAGTTGTACAGGTTGGATGCAGGTCAGTGGTACAGATTGATACATTTGTAGAATGGTAAATCTCATAGTGATAGTGTGAAAGTGCTTCCATCATTCTACTTCTACTTCAGAGTGGTTGGACGGGGCAAGGATAGGTGGTTGTATCCACCTTCTGGTTATATCCAGAGAACATAAGGGGTTGTAGCCTCCTTATAGTTGTACCTAGATAATTGAGGAGTTGGATATTCCCTCAGGTTGTAGCCTGAGAAACTAAGGGGTTGGAGCCTCCTTCCAATTGCAACTAGAAAACAAAGGAAGTTGGTGCTTCCAATTAATGTAATTCTTCAAGACATATAAGAAAAATCATTCTGTGGTTTTCTCCCACTTTGGGTTTCCACGTAAAAACATTGGTGTACTATGTATGTGTGTGATTTCTCATTTGTTCAGTGTTTATTTACTCTGTGACTATTGGATGATAATGCTACATTGATATAACACTTGTATTTATGGAGAAAAAGGATTAGATTGCTCTATTACTGATTCACCCCCCCTCTCAGTAATCCAACAAACCCCACCGTAGATGGAGAACTCACTTGGTGAAGCATTAGTTTGTGTACATCAGAATTAGAATAAGGTATGTAAAAATGACAATAGAGGATGCATGAAGTATCAACATGATGATGTGAATGCATGACCAAATCAATACCTTGGATTGGAATATAGTTGTGCAACCCACCTAATTATGATGGGGTGACATATATAACAACATTTGTACAAACATTTGAGGCTCATGTATCAGAGTGATAGAGGCTACCAGAAATGTATGTTGTATTGAAATCTACCCCTCCAAGATGGTGGGTGACACACAAAGGCACCATAGAAATTAGTAGCAGTGTAGGAGACTAATCCAGATAAAATTCAATATTGAGGAGGGAGATATGACACAAAATTACGTCGGGGAAGGAAACCAAATAGATCATGTTACACAGTGTGAAAAAGTGTGGGAATTGATTCGAAGGAAAGAATGGACACACAGGTTTATAAATACCCTGGATACCATTCCAAAGAGCTAGTACTTAGAAATGGAGATGTGCAAAGATACAATAGAATGGGAGTATATAACTCAATGATTCTAGGTAACATTTACCTTTCAGAGTGAGTCGGCCCCAAAAAATCTTCACTGAAGAAGAAGCAATGGAAGTAATATCCATATGCAGTGCACATGAAATCTCCATGATGGTTTATACACTCTTATAATGTTACAATGTGACCCAAGAGGATAAAGACGATGACATGGACCAAATTAGGGATGTCGCAGGAGAAGTCCTTGAAGAGACGATAAGGAAACAAGAAGAAATTCAAATGAAGGTGTAGGAGAAATGATCGAGGCTACAATAGTTACTAGAGCCATTTTGATTGGCACCATTTCCAGGAGTAGGCACAACCCAACAAGGCATAATGAGGAGGGGGGAATCAGAGCATAGAGTACGCAAACATATAGTACAGACAATCAAGTTACCAAACCCCAAAGTATAAGAGTAGATGAAAGAACTAATTCATGTGGACCTTGGCATATCCTATATGCAATGGAAGTATTACAAGACCCGCACACAGAGATCACATAGGAAAAACGATGTTGGGTAAATATTATAGCCAACTAGTTGGAAAAAGAAGAAGCAGAGAAGGTGGAACTACAAAGACAATACACCACTATGGTATAGGAAAAATGCACAACAGAAAAATGAGTGGAACTCGTAGAAAAGGGGAAGAGAGAAGAAGAAGTATAGGTAGAGAAAGCCAACATAGAAAGGAGGGACATGGAAGGAAAGGATGAGAAAGCCTCAAAAGAAAAAGCTGAGGATGAAACAAAGGTTGTCAAATCCTTGAAGGAGAAGGAAGAAGCTAAACAAATAACACAAAAATTTCATGAAGATAGCCAAAAACTATACAAGGAGGTCCCAGAAGTACGAATAGTTGTAGAGGCCATGGTAGAAGAACAAGTAGGGAATATTAGTGAGGCTACCAAGGGACTTATAAATAATATCACAGAATTGGAAGTGAATGCAACACTAGGGACACCACCGAAAGAAAGAGTGCAAAGGGAAAGGACTATGCATATAGTGGTGGAAAAGATTAAAATCTTGGAACAAGAGTGTATAAATATATGCGACAAAGGGACACACATGGGGACAGAGATGAAGAACACCCCAAAGCTACAAGCACTAGATGAGCAAATAAGTGTTGTGCAGGAACAAGGCATACAAGCCACAGAGCTCGCAAATACTCTCCCACCAACCGAAAGAATGACAACACAACTAGCTAATAGGAAACTACATCTTGGAGTGGAACAAATGAAAGAAGAAAAGTGGAATATTACACAAGAGTTGTGACTGCGACAAGATGAGGCACTCGGGGTACTAGAGGAACTAGTTACCATACAAAGTATCATGACATTAGCAGCACATGACACCGAGGCCAAATTAAATAGTTTGACAGTGCAACCAATGGAGGAAATTGTGAACAAGGAAGCTAAAATCAGAGAAGCAGTACAGACAATGAAGGAGAGCCTCCGAAAATTTATTGAGGCATGGAAGAACATGACACAGTAGGCCCAAGTGTCTCGGGATGAGCCACATGTGAGTGTTGGGGACATTTTGGGTAGGCAGGTTAGATAGAGAGCAACAAGAATAAACAAGGAACAAAGAGAAGGCACAAGATCAAGAAGATCAAGAAAGAAGAGAGAGGAAAGAGAATAAGATGGGGGACAAGAAGAAACACCTAATGAAAAGTTGTAACACCCTATTTCCCCCAGTTTGTAAAAATAACTATACTAGCCAAGAACTATGGAAAACTCAAAGATTGTGAATGTTTGATTTAACGGACCTTTGTATAAAAGGTCCGAGGAATGTAAATGATGTATGAATATATGTTGCATAACTGCTGAGAGGGGGATGTGCTGAAAATAGACCACGATGGTTGATGAGAGGTGGTGGAAGGGGTCGGGAGTGGTTGCGTTAACTTCCACCAAACTAAAACCATACTAGTTTGTACGTGCTTGGGAAAACCAAAGCTCACTCTCAGACCCTGAAATGAATTAACCACCCGAATGGTAGGTGGGGAGGCTCCTCAGGAGTAAATGAGGGGATGGGGTGAACCACCCATCCGTAGAAGCTCTCAAACCTAACCATCATACAGGGAATTTCATGCCACATGCAACCTCGTAGGAGGAAAGAAGTGTGGAAGGGGGGGAAGAGTGGAGCATACAGATACACACACACACGCGCGATAAGAACCACAGGAGAAGAACTAGAGGAACTCTGGAAAATATAGTGAGTCATGAGCAGAGGAGAAGGAGAGTAACCTTCGTCCTGAACTTCCGACGAGTGGGAAGTAAGATACTGAGTCTCAAAGTATCTTGCTCTAGCTTGGGGGTGGCTAGTGGTAAATCCATTTGGAGTCGATGAGCCTACGGTTGGGTGGAAATGAGCACCCTTCTCAGCAGTTGCATTAAACCTAGTGTTTTTTGATAAGTATTTATGTTCTGTATTTCAAATTCAATGTTCCTAGAATGCATGCTCATGGTTGTACACTCATGAATGGTTTCTGTATAGAAGTGTTTACCTAGTGTGTTTGATCGGAAAAGGTGGATGCATGGTTATACTTGTCTGGCCATATTCAGTTCACATATATATATATGTATATATACATTGAACAAGTTCAAATTATGAGTCCATTCTCGGGAGATTTGTCCCATTTACTTGACTCACATGATTTCTTGGTTGGATATCCCTAAAGGCACCTCCTTCTGGGAAAGTTCCCTCATTATTCTAGAGCTAGAGTGAGTTCCTTGAAAGGACTACCTTTTAAGTAAATATCTAAGCGTACCTCGCCCCTATCACAGAGTTCATAGCTCGATAAGTTAAGAAGGCCTTTCAGTTATGTCCCCAAGCCCAGTGATAATTACCCAAGAATCCACTAAAGGATTTTATGGCCTAAGTCTGGAGACCTTGCACCAGAAAGAATGGTTCCCTCAGAGTTTGGTCTTTCGATGTTTCGGCACCCGAGAAATCCAAGGGTAACTTCCCTTGTACTCGCTAGTCGCGAAATCCTGAAGTATGAAACCCCGAAAGGGTCTAGCATGGATAAGTCTTGGTGTTTTGGCAACCGGGAAACCTAAGGGTTAGTTTCCTTGTATTCGCTAGACGCGAAATCTTGACTTGCGAAACCATGAAATAAGTATAGCGTGGATAAGTTTTGATCTTTCGGTGTTTTGACACCTGGGAAATCCAAGGGTAAGTTCCCTTGTACTCGCTAGTCAAGAAATACCAAAGTATGAAACCCCGAAAATCTATAGCATGGATAAGTCTTGGTGTGTCGGTGTTTCGGCAACTGGGAAACCCAAGGGTCAGTTTCTGTTAAGCCCTAATATTGGCTCATTACCCCTTAATTGGGGCATATTAGATTAGTAATGTTATTTTATTTATGTCGACTTTAGGCCATTAGTTGTAATTTATATTAGTTATGTTATTATTTTTATGTCGGCTTTAGGCCATTAGCTGTAATTATACCTCCTAGTCTTCTATATATACCAAGGAGACATTTTCATTTTGAATCATCTTGTACTTGAACATTTAAGTGGGGTAAAAGGAGGTTTCCCCCTCGAAGAGGCTTATTATCTAAAATTATCTCTTTTTCAAGGCGTTGAGTACTTTTCCTAAGGTTTTTCTATGCTATATTGATGTTTGGTTCTTAACATATGGTATCAGAGCTCAAGGTCTTGGGGTTTCGCTGCTACATCTGATACACCCTGGAATTTTCACTATAAATTGTTTTCTACAAAGTTTCAAAAGGAATGGCTTGGTGGGTATTTACAAGATAGATAAAGGTACATTGGGTTAAAAATTAAGCTCCGTAGGCCTTATACTTTCGGAGATACAACCTGTACAAGATAGGGTTCTAGAATCATCCTGAAATGAGTCATTGTGGAATTTTCTCTATAAAAAAATTTCTGTAATGTTTCAGACCCTAAACTCTAGAGGCCATTTACAGAAATTCGTATTGTATCTTTGGTAAAAATTTTAGCTTCTGGATCATCTTAAATTTGTAGATACACCCTGTGTAAGATAGGGTATCTGACTAGCCCTATTGACTAGTCTCAAGAAGGTGTTCCAGGTAAAACAATCATAAATTATTCCTAGAGTATTCAAATTATGTGGGACTGGTTGCATTGGATCGTGGACAGTCTGTAGTATTTGGGGTGCGCGTTTCAGAATTTTATATCAATTATTTTGTGCAGGTCACACTATACAAGTGAGATCTCCTGGAAAGGCCAAAAATCGGCAAGTTGTGGGGAAGTTACCGTAAATTTCACTTGGCACATCCAATTTTGATCAGACCTATGGCATTGTAGAGAAGAAATATCAAAGAAATACATAAGAGAAATTTTCATACCTAGAAGGGCCAAAAATTGGGAGATACAACAGAAGAAATATTGTCTAGCAGAACCACCTCAAAATCAAGGTTCAAAAGTGATACTTGGCCAACATGCCACCCAAAAAGGGAACTTCTACACCAAATAAACCTCCAGAAAATCCTACTTGGACTCTTGATGAAGGTGAAGAAATGTGTAGAGACATAAATGAACTACAAAATAAGATGGATTCAATGGAAGCTAAGATGGATTCAATGGAAGCTAAGTTGGATACTAAGATGCATTCAATGGAAGCTAAGTTGGATACTAAGATGGATTCAATGGAAGCTAAGTTGGATACTAAGATGGATTCAATGGAAGCTAAGTTGGAAACTAAGATAGATGGTTTAAAAGGGGAGATCATGGAAGTATTGAAAAATTTCATAACAAAGAAGACACCTGAAAGTGAAAATGCATCCCATGAAATTCATGATGTGGACACAAGGAAGGTGAATCAAGAATGGAGAAACTCCAACTATGGTTTGAAGACCAACCACATTCCTAAGATTGACATGAGGAAGTTTGATGGCAAGGACCCAATCACATGGATACTTCAGATGGAGAAATTCTTTGATATCCATAATGTGCCACATACACAAAAGGTACGAATTGCTTCTTTATATTTAGAACCTAATCAATTTGTTTGGTATCGATGGCTTTGTTCTCGCAAATCACTCGTCACTTGGAAAATTTTCATGGAATAAATGATATCA
>JASDQU010259987.1:0-15705 GCA_032191745.1 Picea mariana
CACTGATGGTGGGTTTAGAGACCAAATTGTTGTTTAGTACCACCTATCACCCTCAAACCGATGGACAGACAGAAAGAGTGAATCAGATATTAGAGGATATGTTAAGGATGCATTTGATGCATCAACCCAGGAAATGGGAAGACAACCTGCCATTGGTAGAATTTGCCTACAACAATGGCTATCAAGCGTCTTTAAAGATGAGTCCATTCAAGGTCCTCTATGGTAGACAGTGTAATACCCCAGTCAGCTGGAGTAATCTTGTAAATAGGATTTATTTTGGACCCGACATGTTGAAAGAAATGGAACAACAAGTGACTCAGATAAAACAAAATCTGAAGGTCGCTCAGAATCGGCAGAAAAGTTATGCTGATCAAAAGAGAACTCCAAGAGAGTTCCAAACGGGAGATCATGTATACCTCAAAATTAATCCCAGAAGGAGTTCCCTGAAAATGGGGGCTTGTGCCAAATTGGCACCCTGGTATTGTGGACCCTTTGAAATTCTAGATAGAGTGGGACCTGTAGCCTATCGACTAGCACTTCCTCCGATAGTAAAAGAACATAATGTTTTCCATGTTTCGTTATTAAAGAAATATGTACATTATGCTAATCATATAATTGAATGGTCTGTGATCCAGGTGGATCCGGAGGGAGAATTTCTACCAGATCCCCAATGCATACTAGACAGAAAGGAAACCTCGCTCCGGAACAGAACTATTGCATAGGTCAAGGTGCAATGGAAACATTTTGGCCCAGATGATGCTACATGGGAAATGGAGGATGCCATGAGACAGGCATATCCGATTTTGTTTACTTCTGTACATGTAATTCATGTTAGTAGCTAAGAACATTGAGGACGATGTTCCTTTTAAGGGGGAGGGAATTGTAACACCCTATTTTCCCCAGTTTGTAAATATAACTGGACTGGCCAAGGACTATGGCAAACTCATAAGTATGAATATGTGATGTAACTGAACCTACAGGAAGAGGTCAATGAATGTGAATAAATTTTTGAATCATTGCAGGACTGCTGAGGGGGGGGATGTGAAGAAAAGAGACCACGATGGCGGTGGAAGGCACCTGAAAAGGTGTCGTTAACTTCCACCGAGAATTAAATACTGTATTTTGACTCCACTAGCCCGGAGAACCAAAAGCGGCTCGCTGGCCTTGAAATTCAATGCCTCGCAGGCTGGTAGGCGGATGGCTTGATGAGGGATGGGATGGTGGACTACCCATCCATAGAGCCATCAGGCCTGATTGACATGAGGGTAATCGTGCCACACGTAAACTCGCGAGAGGATAGGGCGTATCGCAGAGACGATTGAAAGGGGGGATGCGAGGGGAACTCTGGGAGTTTTTTTATGCAGAGTGAGTGATAACAGAGAGGAAGGATTGCAACCTTTTCTTCTGGTCACTGGCAGATGAAGAGACGCAGTCTCAGAGCATCGTGGTCTCATCTCGGGGGTGGCTAGTGGTAAATCTGTTGGGAGTCGTTGAGCCTACGGTTGGGTGGAAACGAGCACCCCTCTCAGCAGTTGCACCCATTTCTGGTGTTATTTTCGAATAAGTGTTTTACATAATTATATCTTGAAATTTATAGAACGATGTATATATGTATATGATCATAGAACTGTCAAATTATGAATGATTTCTGTGTAAGAATGTCTGTGCAGTGTTTGATGAGAATGAATAGATATATGCTCATAACAGAGGAAACCACGCATGATGGGCGTGGATAAATAAATTTTATTTATGCCTAGATTGAATTAAGTTAGGTTCCCATCCCGTTCTCGGGAAGTTGCTTTCCCTTATCTGTCTCCAGGGATACTCGGTACAGATCTCTTCACAGATATTTCCTCCCTAGAAAGGTTCACAAAGGACCCAGAATAGGGACTTGAATGCACAAGTCTTAACAACCCTGTATAAAGAGGAACGACCCTCTTAAATATCGAAGTAGCATCGTAGGGGTAAGTATTGATCAATGGATGAGATCCTGTCGGAGAGTCTGCAGTCATTCATGATCATTGAATCGAGGGAATAAATGAGGGTGTTAAGTGCCATTAAGCCTTTTTCCTCTATCTTCGTGAATAGAGAGGAAATCTGAATCGTAGACCCCCAGGCTCCATGAGAGCATCTGGATCGTTGATTTTTCCATGTCCAAAGAGCAGTAGAAAAGGGTGTAGCATCGGGACCGATCTGAATCGTCAGATTTGAACTAGGAATCTCGACAGTCGTTAGATCTATAGGGAGATAGACGAGGGTTAAGCCTCATGAATAGGGGAAAAACAGATCAGATTTGTCCATCCGAGGAGGACAGGTGGCAAAGATCTAGGGATCTCGTGAGCTCGGAGGTTCACAGGGTAGGAGTCCAAAAGTTGGGTGCTCCAAGTTGCGAGTGGCAAAGCCACGAGAGGATCAGAGCCGTCCATCTGAGGAGGACAGGTGGCAGAGATCCAGGGATCTCATGAGCTTGGAGGTTCACGGGGTAGGAGTCCAAAAGTTGGGTGCTCCAAGTCGCGAGTGGCGAAGCTACGAGAGGATCAGAGCCGTCCATCCGAGGAGGACAGGTGGCAGAGATTCAGGAATCTCATGAGCTTAGAGGTTCGCAGGGTAGGAGTCCAAATTTGGATGCTCCAAGTCGTGAGTGGCGAAGCCACAAGAGGATCTGAGCCGTCCATAGTTGAGGAGACGTGTCAGGAGGTCCAAAGAAGTCGAGCATCGGAGAATCGGGGTTTGCGAGAGAAAAGAAATCTTGCTGCTTGGAATCGAGATCCGCGATATCCCGATGAGCTCTGAGTCGTCCATAGTTGAGGACGCGTGTCAAGAGATCCAAAGAAGTCGAGCATTGGAGAATCAGGGTTTGCGAGAGCAAAGAAATATTGCCACTTGGAATCGCGATCCACGATATCCTGATGAGCTCTGAGCCATACATATTTGAGGATGTGTGTCAGGAGATCCAAAGAAGTCGAGCATCAGAGAATCAGAGTTTCCGAGCACAAAGAAATCTTGTCATACAGAATCGCGATCCGCGATTTACCGACAAGATCAGAACCGTCCATTGGGTGGAACACATGTCAACAGATCCCGAAGAGTCGGAGGATCGAGAGTCCAGGGGACTTGCGCATTGTGACACTGAAAAGGCGCGAAACCCCGACAGGATTAAAGTCTATGGTCTTGTGAAGGTTATGGTCACATTGACCAGGGCTTAGCCTGGAGAGCCAATACGTTAGGGGAATATCGGGGATCGGAGAATCGCGAGTTCTGAGGACTCGTGAATTACGACATTGGAAACCCCAAAACTCCGATAGGAGTAGCCTCGAAAGGAGGCAAGGCCATGGTCACAGAGGCAGTGGACAACAGGCTTGGCCTGCGGGGGCTAATGCGTAAGGAGCGTGTCAGAATTCGAAGGATCGCGAGTCTTGGGGGTGAATGAATTTTGACATTAGAAACCCCATAGCCCTAATGGGATTTATGACCATGGTCATATAGAGGAGGCCATGCAACCAAGAGCTTATCCTAGGAGGCTAATTGGCATTTAAGCGAGTCGGGATGGTTGAAAACAGAAATCCCGATGGAAAGGGACATAAGACCATGGTTATGTATAGAGAGTCGGGTAGGTAAATAGAAGACCTGTGAATCGGGGATTCTCATTGTTGAGAAAACAACGAATTTTTTTTATTATAGGTAGTGGGTATGTTACATTTACATGGTACAACACTTTGATGGAGCACACCCCCTCATTGGAACACATGTTGAGGTTGATCGCCATATTTTATTATATTTTATTTGATTGGAGCGGCCATCTCATCGACTTGGGAATTCCTTGGGTTTCTTATTGACTATGTGAGTGGATAGGGTTGTTATCCCCTTATTTTCATTAATTATATCCACTTGCACAAGCTTTGAGGAATTGTAACCACCTAGGAGCTTATTTTATTATATATTGGGGAGTTGACATGGTCAACTTTGATAAAGATGAGGTGGTTTCACATTCGAGAAAGAACCTATGAAAAATATTATATTTTGGGAGGTTGCTAAAGGTCCCAAGACCTTTGATCATCCTTACATGTGGATTGATCTACCTATTTGGTACCCTTGCACACTTTTCTATAGATTTTGGTGGTGGAGTGAACTACTTTAGTTCACATGTGGGAAGGAGGGTGTTATTGGCTTGGTTCTTGGACACCTTTTCACATGCGATGGATTGTACCTGTAGCACCATGTTTCCCCCAAGATTGTAATTATGCTAAGACTTCATATGAGTTGATTATGAAGCATGTAATTGTGTTTTAATTAATAAAATACCAAACAAATGTTTGAGAGGGAACAACCTCGAAAGTATTGGTCATGATACACAAGTGGGAATTGATGACGTGGGTCGATGAGGTGGAGATGAGATGTTTTTACGAAGAAAACAAGAAGCTTGTTTGGCAAGTCATCTCTTGGACATGAATTTTGGGGAAGTTTTGGGATGTGTGTTGGAACAAGTCAAAGGCAGTTAAACGTTGGACCAAAGCACACGATGAGAGTGGAATTTAAGGAGTCAAAGCATGTGATTGGAGGAAAAATGATAGAGAGGCGCGTAAAAGGTGGAAAACGGTTATAAACTGTTGGGTTTTTGGGGATATTTTGTAATGGGCTTAGACATACCTTTATGTATAAATATGTAAAGGATTTTTGGGGTAGAGGTTTTTCGTTATTTTGGTTGATGAGTTCGTGAATAGAGAGTCATTCTATGCTCGACTTTTTGGCTAAAAGTTCAGATGTTTTGGGTTATGACTGATGTTTTTGGGAGTTATGCTCGCACTGCAGTAGAATGACTTAGAAAGGTTTGGATAATGTTTACTGCTAGATATTTTTATAAGCATAATGCACAGTTGTAAGGAGATTGCAAATGACTAATATAAGAAGTGAGTCATTGTGGACGTAGCCCAACTGGGGTGAACCACATTAAAACCTTGTGTCTTGATGTGATGTTATGTGTGTTATGTTTCTGATGAATTTGATGGATGGTTAGCATAGATCTGTTTACCAGTTGTGGATACTATGCAATGATGGTGAATGATTAGTATTCTGAATATGTCATTGATATATGTTGTTATGTTCTTGTGAACTTAAGCTAATGAGGAATGAATGAATGTTTAGTAAAGTTATGTCATGCTCATAGTATAATGCATGATACTTAAATGTTAAGTAATGGAAACTACGCACACAGTAAGGGAATGAACAATGCATAGTATGGACATGTTGAATGCCTCCCTTCCCCTCATCATTGTAGAAACTTGGTTCTTGTAACCCCTCTAGATGTCTCATGTGAGACTTCACTTGCTTGTAGGTGATGTCGAAAGGGTCAGTGCCTAAGGGTGTTTTTGGTTTATTATCTTTGAACCTAGGATCTTCCTGCACACCAACAAATGGTTATGTTGTTGGGACCGGGATCTGTAATTGAGGGGAATGTTTTGGACGCCTACTAAGGAAGAGATATCATAATGGCTAGAGAGGAAGGAATGGGAATTTTCCATAGAACATAATCGGAACCCACAGAATAACGACGAACAATGGTTACAAAGTAAGTAATAAGGTTTCTCGCGTAGTTGATTTTTGGTTGAATAACATACTGAGTGGTTACATTACAAAGTTTGCAATAGATTATACCCTATCTTATAGTGTTGCAAAGAGGGAATTTTTCAATGGTCCGTGCGAAAGATTTCTAAACACACTATTTACTTGGATAAAGATGTTGTGTGACAAGAATGTTATGAAGATGGAATATGATTTCTAGGCGCCTCTGGACACATAGGGGGGTTGGGGGATGACTAGAGGATGGTATGAGATGAGAAAAATAATGAATAAAGAACATATGGAATGAGAATGTCGAGAGAGGAAGACAATGATTCAAACAGAGAGATTGGAGTATTGCATTGTGGGAAAAGGTTTAGGTATAGTTAGAAGAAAACAATGGCTGAGAGAGAAGAGAAACATAGTGTGTTCAAGAAAAGAAACCCCCATGTAGTGCTCCATATCATACTGTATACAGAAAGGAAAGAGAAAGAGAAGGACCCTCAGTGTAATCCAACAGAAGAAGGAATCCCATCTTAGATCATAATCTATGTAGAACCCACAACCCCATGTGTGTCAAGTAATTGTAGTTAGTGGAGGAAGCCATAACAATAATCAAAATAATGGAAGTGGCACAGGTGCTAGCAGGAAAAACTCCCATATGGCTACACCAGGGCTTACAATGTAGGTAGATCAATAACCATTTAAAATTATCCTACTTCTCTAACTACCCCAAACATACCCTAGGCTTATGCAAGAAAATTAAAATGAGAAGGATCTAGTAATTGTACCTTTACTCTGCGTCTTGTGTAGATCCTCTTGTTCTTGAAATATTTTCTGACTGCAAACCTCCTCCCAAAGGCTGGCCTGCATTCAAATACAGATAAATGGAAAACTACAAGCATACATTTCATACATAAATAAGGGTTAGATGTTAGAATAAAAACATAAAACAAATGAAAACATTCGACACATCATGTTTTGGGATAGGAAAAGTACTTCTCTTATTGATAATACAATGATCACTTACAACCAAAGTCGGCTACTGCTCCTCGAACCTGGTCCAGGCTCCTCTTCAAAAAGCTCCAAGTGCACCTCCATGTATCTTTCTCCTCTCAAACTTCTTCTTGGGAAATGGAATGGGTTCTGATGGAGGAAAAAGGGAGAAATGAGGAATTCTGAGGCAATTCTCACAACAAGGCTGCAAATGCTTGGGGAAATGAGGGGATGTGAAACGAGAAGAGTTTCATTGTTCTTAAGTCTAGATGTGGAATGAGACCCCAACACCTCCTTTTATATGACAAAAGGATGGTTATTCGGTTGGGTGACGGGCTATAGGTGGTGGATTAGTTGGGAAACTACCCAATAGCCCGTAATCTCAATGAATTCCTTGCAACTTTTTAATTTTTGAAACTTTTACAAGTATACGTGGGTTGTAGTGGTGCATCTAGCGTACATACATGGGTTGTAGTGGTGCAACAAGTGTATGTACGTGGGCAGTATTGGTGCAGGGCGCGTATATCTTCAAAAAATGATTTTTTAAGAAGAGCAACTCAGTGATGGCTTGGCAAAAATAGAAATTAAGAGGGCAAGTGTCAGGTATGCATGTATGGAGAAATTTAGGGTTATAACAGATGTCCCCTAATGTGTGAGGTCAGAAGAGCAGCTGATGGCCGAAATATATTACAAAAGATTCACCAATGTACGAAACGAATGAGCCTAGAACTAGAGTTCGGGAGGTGCCATTTGCAAAAATAACAATTGTCTCTTTGAGGTGGGCATACCTATGCTCAGGATGAAATAAATCATGGTTTCCAATCAAATACACTACATATCCATGTCATATAACTATATAAAGTGTAGCCGCAAGCAATACACAACAAATCTACATCTCAAAATCAAAGATATACATGTATAGTATCCATCTTCAAGAAGCCAGTGACGCGTGATGGCTGGAGATGAGGCCTTCAGATCTCGAGAAACAACTTCAATATCTTCAAAACTCAGGAAGGAGTGTAATGTGAGTGTACAACTTCACTACCCAGAGGTCTTCAATGGTTCGTCGAGAACAGACAAGAGGATCTCAATGATCATGCAGAGAACTTCATTGATTTCAAATAAGGACTTGATTGGGCTTTTGGGATGGTCGGATATGAGGGAAAGAGATAAACTGCAGAAAGGTTGACTCAAGATGGGTTAAATTCCCTTGGAAAATAGCACGAAATATGATTAGACTAATGCAGCATGAGATTGACATAAGTTCACGATGTAGGAGGCAACACAAACTCTCCACGTGTTTGGAAGAATAACCAAACGAAGGAGGACACAACTCTATGTAGAGAGAACAACTTCCTAAGGTCATATTAGATCCTAAAGCTTGAATAACAAATAAAAGGATGTGGTTTATCCAAGGGAGACTCATTGTGCTACCAAAAAATAATATATATTTCCCATCCTCTTTTTGGGTTTTTTTATTTTTTTGTCTTTTTCAATTTTTTAAAGATCTTGAAAAATAATAACATAATGCTACGTTACAAAGGAGGAACGAGTGTCACAATCATACTAGTTCCAAGCACAAGGAACACACTAATTCTTAGAGCAAGGAGACATGTGCAGGAAAAGGACACTCGGGGAAAATTCCTCCATGGTTCAAGGTCTCAGGTTGCAGAGGAAAAGTGCTACAAGGCTTGCATATAAGGCATGCTTCAAAGGTTCATTTGAGAGAAACATGGAGCCGACATTAGGCCAAAGACGCAGAGATGAAAACGCGATTAGCAAGACACAATGAAACCCCCTTCAATGTAATTTTAACGAGCCCAGAGAAGGTAAGCTTGGTGTTTTTTTCACGTTTAGAGAGTCTGAAAAAACATAAAAGAAGACTCCACTGGGGTAGCATTTTTGGAAATAGTCTAGTCGGCTCGAAAAAGGGATAAAATAGCACCAAAGAGACATCTATTCAAAACCATTTTAACGAGTGTGACACAGACAACATCACTTGACAATCTTTTCAATTTTAAGGAGTCTGAAAAGAGCTTAACTATGGACTCACTACCTTTTTCTAGATTTAGTCTCCTTAGCCCGAAAAAGTATAAAATTTACTTATGAGAACTCTCCCGGCGAGACGAATCTCCCAAGTTGTACCTTTTTCCTCCTTAATCCACAGGCCATAAAAAGGGGTAAACTCATGCCAGT
The DNA here is from genome assembly GCA_032191745.1 of Picea mariana. Lineage (NCBI taxonomy): Eukaryota > Viridiplantae > Streptophyta > Pinopsida > Pinales > Pinaceae > Picea > Picea mariana. The sequence goes on from JASDQU010259987.1 coordinate 8,749, forward strand.
AGATGTTCTTCTATATGAATTTAATGAGTGTGAAGGAACAAGGTCACTCAACAATCTTTTCAATTTTAAGGAGTCTGAAAAGAGCTTAACTATGGACTCCGTAGGGGATGTTCTTCTGCACCAATTTAACGAGTGTGAAAGAACAAGGTCACTCGATGATCTTTTCAATTTTAGGGAGTCTGAAAAGAGATTAAATATGGACTCCGTGGGGATTCCTTTTTCGTAAATTTAGTCCCTCTGGCCCGAAAAAGGGTTAAAATTATACTTGAGAATACTCTTCTAGTGAACCGAAGTTCCTAGAGTATACCTTTGTTCATAAAATTGACCATCCAGACCGAAAAAGGGGTAAAATACCATCGGACAGACGTTCCTTCAAGTTTTAGTTTGGAAATCATGAAGTAAAACAAGATTTCTCTGCAATCTTTTCATATTTAGAGAGTCTGAAAAAGACTTAAAGAAGACTCCAAGAGGTTACTTTTCTCAGTTAATCCAGACAAAATTGAAAAGCATAAATGTAGTCTTGTTGGATGTTGCCTTCGGATTTCAAAGTGATATTGAAAGAAAACAAAGTATGCTCATTTTTAGGAGTCCCGAGGGTGAGGCCAAGAGTGATGATGTATCAGACATATGAGTCTCAATCTCGTAATCATGATAGGAATAACAAGGATTCTTGAGCCTAAAGTCATTAAAGACAACATGGACGCCAAAATGCAACAATGATCTAACTAGGGCATCCATGTGGAGGTAGGCTCTACCACTAAATTACGACACTTCTAAAGCAGAAATGACGGTTTCATGTCACAATTCATTTGGATCGATCCTATGGCAAAGTGGAAAAGACAATGAGATGTAGAAAGTGGAGGTGGAATCCTAACTCATATGCAAAAAGTTGGAAAACTGACTTTTACCAAAGGACCTTTGAAAGTGACCCATCTTCCAAAAAGGTTACCAAACCAAAAGTGAAGTGCATCGTAACATCCAATAAGAAACTCAAGAACCACATTAAATGATTTTCAAGCCAAAAAAAATGACAAAGGGGTTCAAACAAAGTGGCAAAAAAGGCCAAAAGAGTCTATAAATAGAAGCTGACAACTCATTTTCACCATTGCAATTTGAAAATTAACCAGAAGGTAAAAAAGACCCCTTTGCTAAAAGAGTTGATTTCGGGAGATTCAAAGGACGAAACGAACTTCCACTCCGACCAAGTAAGTATAAACTCATCCCTCTTGCATTTCAATACTTCAATTTAGCATTTATTTTAGTTTTTGCGGGGGTGTGCCCTCCTAAAAAATGGTGTCCCTACATGTACGCAAGTTGTCTAAGGACAGCCTGCGTATGCCCGTAGGTAGAAAAAAATCTGCCCGTGTGCATACACGACTGTGTCCAAGATAGCCCACGTACACCCTCAAAAGCATAGAAAAAAATGTATATGCAAGAGATAACTCCCCCTTGAACTTGTCATGTAACAGGATGTATGTCCACTAGATGGAGAGGGAACACGAGGAGATCGATATCTTGGTCGATGAGGACCCTGCTGCTATCGCCGCATTGAAACAATGCGGGTTATGGAAGTTCTACCAGTGCCCATTCATGAGGGCACAACCTAGGCTGCTGAATTCCTTGGTGGATTATTGGCATCCTGACGCAGAGTAGTTTATTCTTGAGGGGTTGTCATTGAATCCAACGACTGAGGACATTTACTTCTTGACTAGCCTCTCGAGGAGAGGGAAACCAGTCAATCTGCGTATGTTTCCCCTTGAGCCCGTCAACATCGCCAAACTCATTAGAATGCATTGTGAGGTTGGCACTGAGAAAGTAGGTTCTCAGGTGCCCATCCACAAGATCACCAATCTATGTCTGTGATTAGAATCTAGACTAGGGGTCAAATTTTAGCCCAAAAATGAAAGTGTTACGAATCGCTTCAAAACAAACAGGAATGTAGGCATCATCGTGACAAACCCATCGCACTTCAAACAGGGTCAAACAGACATCATATGAGTGAGACATTTTGTTCTGTTCGATTTTCCACACATGCAAAAAACAAATGTTGACTATACAGTTCATGAAGTCTGTACATGCTGACGTGGAAGGTGTATGACCAGACACGTGGCAATGCTGATGTGGCATGATCATGACATGGCAGGAGATGAGTTGGTAGATGATGTGTCAAGTGTTGATTTGGCAAACATGTGGATGAATTAGATTTGGACACGTGGCATGTTGATGGCAAATTGGGAGGTGCCACATGGCCCAGACATGGGCTGCCACATGGCACCATGTTAAAGGTTGTTTGTCCAAAATTTTTGTGGATTCCACAGGGGTCGAACCCTGGAACCCCACGCTTGTTTTAAATATTTGAAAAAATATGAACAACCAACGCACCACACAATTGTTTCTTACCATGAAACATTGTGAATTGTATTTAAATTTAGCCTATGGTTAAATGGGTGTGGGGTTCATGCTGGGGCTTATCCCTAGCCACCGGTTACATGTGCATAACCATACGACCACTCCACCACATGAATTCACGTGGGATTTCAAATGATTTCCCACCCACATGCCTAGACATGTGTCGAGCCCTCAAGAAACATGCAAATGTAGCCCTTTTATGTGTGGGAAACGTGACCACATGGCCCCCATGCACCCAACACCTCTGTGATTCAGAGGCTAAGTTCGCTAATGGTGCAAAACTTTGATGCATTTTGCGGGAATTCATGCATGTGCTGGGTTTAGGCACGGGAAACACCCAAAATTCAAGTTACTCACACAAGAGGTGCGAATTGGCGAACTAGAGATAACAAGCTTGAAGGAGGAAAATGGCAGGAGGCCTAACTTCTTCATTTTTTGGCCAAATGAGGTGTTGAAAAAGCCCAGCTAGGGGTTTTTGGATGTTATGAATCCATTGGCATAGTTTTCAAAGCCATTTGGAGACTTATTTTGTAGGTATTTCTACATTTAAGTTAGTAACTCCAGGGAGCTTAGGGCCACCATTGATAGAGGTCATGCTCAGATGAGCCCAAGCCTATTTTTTGTGACTGAATAGTCATTTTTGACTAATTGTTATGCTATGAACATATTTGGACAGGTTGCTGATCCATTTGAGGACTTTTCCAGTTGTTTTTTCCACAAGGAAGCTCAGGGAAGCTCAAGGCCACATGTAGAAGAGGTCATGCCCGGAAGAGACATGGTCCGTTTTCAGAGTTTTATTAGTCATTTTTGGGGTTTTTATGTATTCTGAACCCAATGGTACAGTAATTAAATCCATTGAATTTGAGTAGCATCTTTTAAATTAATCTTTGAAAAACTAATCCCAAAGATCCTAGTCCATTGATGGAGGCTTAAGGAGATGTAGCCCAGTTGGGGGTGAACTCCTTTATCATGTTATTATTGTTGTGAGTTGCTGGTTATATTTTGCTGCATGTTATGTTGCTTTTGTATTTATTTAAACAAAATTTAACCTTTTAAAGAACCTCACACATAAATACATAAGAAAAGCCTTGACTTGACACATAAATCATCTTGCACAACTAAGACATTGAGCAAGGTCCTGAAGTTTATATTTAAATGGAGTAGAGGGTGCTTGCATAGAAAAACAAGTCAGCCCCCTATTTTCAGATCCATTCATGAGGGCACAACCTAGGCTGTTGAATGCCTTGGTGGATTATTGGCATCCTGATGCAGAGGAGTTTATGCTTGAGGGGCAGTCATTGACTCCAACGACTGAGGACATTTACTTCTTGACTAGCTTCTCGAGGAGAGGGAAACCAATCAATTTGTGTATGTTTCCCCCTAGGCCCTTCAACATCGCCGAACTCATCGAAATTCATTGTGAGCTTGGCACTGAGAACATAGGTTCTCAGGTGCCCATCCACAAGATCACCAACCTATCACTAAAGGTGATCGTTTTTCTTATTGGGTGGATCACTGGATCCACGACCCTACACCAGGCCTCCCAGGTGCACATGTATTGTGAAATGCAGTGCCTAAATGCACAAATATATGACTAGAGCACGACCATGCTTGACTGCATGAAGAGGCAGTTTATAGAGTGTCAAGGGCAGAGTAATAAGAACTTCGGGTTCGGTACCATTTTGTGCTTGTTCTTATTTGAGCGAGTACCCAACATGAGTCCACGAGAGACAGTACAGGGGCATGTGGCCTCCTTCCTAGTTGTATGTAGGTGGCCAACATTGCTATCATGACAGGGGGGAGGAAGAACCATAGAGGCCTTTGATGATAAATATTTTGACTGGTGGGCACGACAGATTCTGGTGATAGAGGACTACCCCTATGTCAGGATCAAATTTTCTAGGTATCCAGACATGCTCGTACCTCCTAGAGAGGAGCGAGAGGAGATTGGTACATATATTTTTAAAGTTATTTAATTTTTAGTTTCTTTTATATATATCATTTTTTAGATGCATCAGAGTAACTGACAACTATGTATCTGTTATGTACATATGTGGGAACTGTGCACCCAATGGACTTCTCAAGGAATAGAAGGCATCCTCGACTAGAGGTAGTACCAACAACAGCCACAAGGGGACCTCCAACCGGGGAGGATGAGAGAGTATTGAGATGGGTGGAGTGGAACCTCACCGCACTCACTCGTGTCGTTCCTATGGTTGAGATCGAGGATGTCTCACCATCGATGCAACCTCATGTAGTTGGGTGGCCACAGACCTCGGTCCAACTCTTCCGGTGTTTGGAAAACGTCGTTGTTCACTGTGGTAGGGCCAATAGGCCACATGCTTAGATAGGATGGACCAACGTGTGCTGAGGGCACTTTTGTATATTTTTTAGGGCATAAGTCGCATGATGTATACTGGATATATATTTTTGAGGCATTCATGCCCACCGATGTACTCTAACACTTATATATATATATATGTGTGTGTGTGTGTGTGTGCGTGTGTTTACATATTTATGTCTTATGGATCACATTTCTTTACAAATGTATGTACATGTGTATGTGTGTGCTTCTTTTTATGTGTGTGCAACATGCCAATATAATACTTAATTAGCTAGAGTATATGTCATTTGATTTAATCTCCTAGGAACATGGATATACATAATGTAATTAAAGCAACGTTCTAAGGGATGTACCCTAAGGAATTTTTGGTGTAAAGTAGGATCATAAACATGGTAAACCCCATTTAACTGTGACACAACCAGCTGAACATCTAAGTAGACCCGAAGGTGAGAGATACCATGTGACAAAGAGTCACGAAGCAAATCTATCACAGCACTGTACTCGACGACATTGTTTGTAGCGTCACCTAGAAAAATACCTTCGAAAGATAACAAATGGCCTTGAGGCTTGAAAATCACCCAAGTTGCGGAAGCAAGCCTCCAAGTGTGTTGGCTAGTGTCATCCGCGAACCCAAAAAACACCTTCGATTCACTTGACATCTGCCACAGTGAAAAATATGACATAAATAATGACACGTCCATAAAACAAAAAGACAAAAAGATAACTATATAAGAACTATATATATGTACAAGAAGTCACCCAAGCGACCAACCTATGAGTAATACTTCTTAAGGTAGATCCCATTTCTAGGCTTCGCCAAAGCATTTCCCTCAAAGTCAACCAAACGATAAACACCTTTCTTTAAGACCTCTTTCACAATGAAAGGTCCAAACCACATGGGTTTGAACTTGCCTGCCCCTAGGGGATCCTTATCTTGGTTGTAGACCAGGACAAGGTCGCCTTCAGAGAAAATCTGAGGATGAATGGACTGATCATATTGACACTTGACTCATTTCTTGTGAGCCTCGTTGGCCAAGGCTGCATCATGGCGTTTCTCATTGAGTTGCTCGAGATATAATAAGCGTTACTCAAGCAATGAAGTGTATGGAAATAACTCTACTGCCAACTTTAGAGATGGGATATGGCACTCTATTGGCAAGACTACTTCCAACCCATAAACGAGTTTAAAAGGTGAAAAATCGGTGGCAGTCTTTATACACATTCTATAGGCCCATAACATCGAGTAAAACATCAAATGCCAATTTGACTTGTTAGAATTGATCATTCACTGCAGAATATCCTTGAGGGACTTATTCACAGCTTCCACCTGACCATTCACTTGTGGGTAGTAGGGTGATTAATGCTCTTGCCTCAACCCAAGCTTTGATGTTAACTTAGACATCATTTTGTTCTGAAAGTGACTGCATGGTCAGTGACAATCTCTTTTGGGATGTCGAACCTTTCTACTATCTGGTTAAAAATAAAGAGAGTTGTTGTTTCACCATCATTATTAAATGTTGGCATAGCCTCGACCTACTTTGTGAAGTATTATACCTCTACAATGATATAATGATGCCCCTTGGCTGAAGCTGGTTGGCATGTAGTAAAATCAATCCCCCACTCGGTGAAGGGACCAACAGTAATGACGGGAAACATGGGAGCGGAATGTGCCCTCATCTTTCGAGAGAATATCTGACATGGGTGGCACTTCTTGACTGATTCAACGCAATCCTTGATTAACATCGGCCAAAATTAATTGGCTCGTAGAATCTTTTGGGTTGTTTCCAACCTAGAAAAATGACCACCACATGCTCCAGTGTGGAAGTCGTTAAGAACGAGTTTCACTTCTTTGTGTATAAGGCACCAGTGAAGAACACAATCTACACCTCGACGATACAAAGTGTCATCGAGTATGAGATAGCTTTGTTCCTGATGGCAAATTTGTTGACGCTCATCGCGAGAAGCAGAGGCAGGGCACTTTAAAGTCTAGAGATAGACTAGTATATCTCTATACTAGGGGTCCGAAGATGCGATCAGAAAAATATCGCCTTTAATTTGTAATGACCCTTTCCTTACTACTATGAATAATTTCATAAATAAACCTAAACATTGATTAAATTATAATTAATTATTATATAACCTTAATTGATTATAAGTTATTAATTAATTACTTTGATTATACTTAACTGAAGTATCATTAACTC
>JASDQU010259988.1:0-10543 GCA_032191745.1 Picea mariana
CAGACTAGAGACTGGACTGATTTCTTGTAGGAGTTGGGGATTCTCAGCAGACTTGAGTGGTAGCTCAGCCTTGGAGGCGAGCTGAGAAGCTAGGCTATCATCTGGGTTGTGTGTGGCCCTTTTGCGGCTTGGGGGGCTAAGGGGGAAGGAGAGTACCCCTAACATTGGCTGGGAGGTACCGGTGAGTCCTCTACGGTCGGAAAGCAGGAGCAGGAGCGGCGGGAGCACATGAATCATTTACTGCAAGCGATAAGGGCACAAGTATGTATTTCGAATCTGGGCATTTCTATCTTGCTGCATGTGTTTATAAAATGTAGTTTAATGGTTACTGTGAAAATGTGTAGTTTCAGTGTTTATGGTGTGAATCATGTGTATAAGCTGTAGTTTAAATGGTTATTGGGGTAAACTTGTAGCTTCAATGGTTGTAGTATAACTTAGTTATAAACTGGTTAGTTTACCTATTATTGATTGTCGGAACTGAGGAATGTTTATAAATCACTGCTTTGGACGGAGTGAAATTGTATCTATGGTTCGGGACTGAGTACAAATTTGCTTATTTATCTTGTTCTGGCATGCATGCCGTGTTGACTGTGAAAATTCTATTGGAGGTGCGGGACAGTGTAATTCATCCAAATCTTGTGCAGAACTTTTTGTGTGACTGTGGGCGTGCTTTTATCACCAGGGTTTGTACTGCCGTGGGTTCTGGGTATCAGTGTGGGCATGTCTTGTTTTACCAGGGTTTTCTTTATTTCTGCAATGATCGTATTCCTTAAATGAATGGGGGTATTTCTGTGTGGACCATTCGTGTTCTCAGCTCCTGTAAAAGTCATTGTGAACTTGCTGTCTTTCACCGTAATAATACCGTCCTCTCGTTGCCCATTTCGGGCCAGCATTTTTTCCTGGCAGTATCAATTGTAAGTTTTCTCTGAGATTCGTTGAATTGTGTGCAGAGGTGATAACAATTCACTGGCGAATGCTTGGGTGTGGCTGTATGGCCACCTTCTTCTGCCAACAACGCTCGACTTGAACCTTCTCCCTGTTTGTGAATTTAAAGCGGGTATCTTTCTCCTCTGTCTTCATTTAGATAACGAAGTTTTCCAATTCGTTCCGAATGGGGGTTTTTCCCTTGGCGAATGCATTAGCGTGCATGATGTTGGAATGACCAGAACATCCTTACCGCATTAGAATCACTCGAACACTGATATAATTACCCGTCCATGGAATCAGTCTTCAACTCATTTAATTCTTGATCCGATACGAGCCTCGCATCTTACTGGAAAATAGCGATTGTGACTTCCAGACTCCATTAGTGTGGAAAAACGGAATGCCCATATGGTTAGTTCCTTTAGCTTAATCGATAAGTGAATAGTTTTATTTCAGAATTTCTAAATATAATTTAAACCACGAAAAAAAAGAAAATTTATTTAGAATTTCATATATATATATATACATCTGTCATCGTATTCCAAAACTGTAATTTAGGTCCAACACCTATTGACTGATAAGCGATGTGAGAACAGACGCCCTTCTAATCTGTTGAAATTTTGGAGACACCCTTTAGACACCTGTATTATTAAATATATTTTTAAGAAGGAGGACGGACTACATGACTGATTATTGATGCGTGATTATTAAATATTAAACTGTTAAAGTCTTTCCCTCTCCTTTATTTCCATTCAAATTTCAAAATTCAAAAAAAAAAAACGTTCCTTGCCTATTCCATATTCTCTTTGTCATGACGAGACATATTTTATTAAATGGTATATTTCCGTGTGCTTAAATTAAATAAATGTCGGTTGCTTTGAATCCCATCTTCACATTGGCGGACTGCATTTCCAAATTTCAGAATTAAACTACTTCCCTCCCAGCGCGCATGCACAGTGGGCCGTCACCCTGGCTGACAGTCCTTGGCCCTCACTCCGCATTTAATCGTCTTTAAATTTCTGAACTTGACACAGAGATTCCGTTCCACGTTTTCCCTTCTTTTCATTTTTATATATATTTTTATCTCGTCTTCCAACTCAAAATGCAGGAAGGTAATTATTATTATTCGACGGGTAAACGAATGTGGAGCCAGTTACCCACGGACTTTCCCTTCTCTGTTCCGTAATGGTTAGCTTAGGAATTTGTTTAAACAAAAATATATATGTATACCTAATCACAGTTAAATCGCGTAACCAATAATTCCGTTTAAAAGTTCAAGTAGTTGTTAATTCTTATTTCAGTTTACCAATTTCTATGGTTGCAATTGAATGAGTGTATTTAATTAAAAATACTAATTATGGTTTTACAAAGTGAAAGAATTATGGGTGTAAAATTTATTACGGTATATAACTGCTCTATTATAATTAGGGTTACGCTGTAATTACCTTGGGTCTCGTTTAATAAGAGTAGGATACGGTTCCTATAATATGGGGATTGGTTTTTATGTGATCGAACAGTGGATATCAAATGCTGTTATTATTTATGACCAATATGCTGTTATAATATGGTATCAAAATTCTGTTGATATTTATGCTGTTATAATATGGTATAGTATTTATGCTGTTAGTTATAATCTTTATGCTGGAATAAGTTGGTTATAATATTTATGCTGTTATAATATGGTATCAAAATTCTGTTGATATTTATGCTGTTATAATATGGTATAATATTTATGCTATTAGTTATAATATTTATGCTGGAATAAGTTGGTTATAATATTTATGCTGTTATAATATGGTATCAAAATTCTGTTGATATTTATGCTGTTATAATATGGTATAATATTTATGCTGTTAGTTATAATATTTATGCTGTTATAACATGGTTTCAAAATTCTGTTGATATTTATGACCAATAAGGGATATCAAATGCTGTTATTTACCAGGATGGATGATTTCATTGTAATATCAAGTAAAGATATAGTTATGGTATGAAGTATTATCCAAATTTTATCATTATTCATGACCGATTAATTGTAAGATCCTTGGGTTATTAAATTGCAAGGTCTTTAGAACATAAGAATGATAATAATGATGATATGGTTAATTAGGATCATGATATAGTAGCTTTAATTGAAAATAGTTAGTTAAATTGCAATTGCCTTTATATTAAGGTAATGAGGCCAACCTTTATGAAGATGTCCTGGTAGTTTATGTATTGATACTAACATCTGAGATGAATGTGGTTGCTATCCTATTACAAGTTCATTATATGGATGTTAAAATGTATTGGGATTTTAGTTGGCGAATTTGCAAGGTCTTGACATTATAGTGTAATAAATGCTAGCGCTATGGTGATGTCAATACGATTTTATTGGGATTTGTTAGAGAATGTGCAAGATCTCTATATCATAAACGTAATGACGCTAGCGCTAGGGTGTTGTCATTGAAATTTTATTATGAAATTGTTAGCGAAGTTGCCAATCCTTATAGTACGATGTAATAATGCTAGCCTTGATGGCGATGTCATTGTAGGTGATTGTCTTGGTAAATTATCGTGGAAAACAACATTGTAATATTCTCACTTATGGAAAATTCTACATAGCCTTGGTATCATAGGAATGTAAGGACATTGATAATTGGTTACCATATTGTTGTAGAATAAATGTAATGGTCAGGTGGATCATTATAAGGACGTTTCAATTTTTAACCTAAAAGGGGAAGGTCCTTATACTAAGAGAAAAATTCTTTAAGTGTTAGATTTAGAAATTAATCACGCGTACTCATTTGATGGTTGGGTCGATGACTCATTGAATAAAGGATCTAAACGAAGTAACTGATCTCTACATGAGGCCTTGTGAGTCATAGGTAATGCTGAGTCTTCACTATTGTCAGTGCCCTACGGTCTTGCATCATCCTTAGAGGTCGTGGATGTTCCCTGAGTCATATTAGTGCCCGGTCCTATTAACAGTTGTTGCGGTCTGAGTCTCTGTCTTGTGCCTTCCGTAGTAGACGTGGTTTCTCTTTTGTCTATTGTTGCGCGGGGTTGTAATAATAGGTTGATTGGACTATTGTGTCGGGCAGGATATAGACACCTCCATGTAGCCTTAGTATATGGGTCTGTGTGTGATTTTTCTGTGTAAAGAATCCAATGCCGTATCAAGAGTCTCGGTAGGGTTTCCCCTCTTGCGACACACTTGAGGGGATTTACTAGTTTCTTCCTGAGCAGTCGGCCAGGAGCCTATCTGACCTTCTCTCTCTCCGGAGCAGAGAACTAAGATTAAACGCCCTGCTTTCCTGTGCAGAAATGGTAAGACCTACTACTATGGATTCTTCCTTCCATGTTCGTACTGTGCATAACACAGTGTGTCATTAAATGCTTGTGTAGTGCGCCTTATGTCTATGGTCGTTTATTGCTTGTTGATACTGTTGTATGTCATATGTCGTCTTGTTGGGTTCATCTGGCTTGCGTCTTGTTAGGCATCAGGTGGCGATGTAGAGTCAAGTGTGTCGGTTACTTCCTACACGCGCACACACACCTTTAAACAAAAAAAATTTGCACTTGATATCAGCGTCGTTGTCGTAACTAGGAGGGTTGTTACAATAATGGTGGTTGATCCTTCTAAGGATTTAATGCTTGGAATATTTTGGAGATACAATTCTTTGAACTTCTCCATCTATTTTTTGGTCCTTACTACCTCTTCCTCCAAGGCTTCACATCTTGCCTTCTTCTCTGATAACTGTTGTTTCAGAATGTCCTCTATTTTCTTTACCTCTTCTAACTCCACCTTTAGTAGGGAAAAGTCTTCATCATTCTTTTCAAACTACATCAACAACTGTTTTTGTTTTCTTTTCTCGAGTTCGAGTCTGTCAATTTCTTCTAAGGCACTGATTAGTTCACCTTTCATATAAACCACAACTTCTTCATCATTAGCATCACTTCTTGTGATTTTATTATCATAATCCTCTTTGGCCATAAGCATGAAATCATTTACCTTATCTTCACAGGAAGAGTCACTATCCGTGTCTTCTGAAGAGTCATCATTGTTTACGCATAAATGTTTCTTTTTATCAAATATTTTGGATTTGTACTTCTTTTCACCTTCAAAATTCTGATCCTACTTCTTGTGTGAACACTTAGATGAAAAGTGACCTATATTTCCATAGTTAAAACACTTGATGGGCAACTTGCCTTGATACTTTCCTGATCCTTTCTTTATTCTTCTCACAAATTTTTCTTCAATTTCATCAGGCTCAGAATCCTCATCCTTATATTCTTTAAATGATGCTTCTCTAGAAGTGGATTTATCTTTACCTATCCTCATTTCATATGTAGTCAATGTTCCTAGAAGTTGATCAAAAGCCAAAGATTTTATATAATTAAGTTATTCTATAGCAGAGACCTTCGGGTTGAACCTATCTAGTAGAGATCTCAAAATTTTCTAAACTAAAGAGGGTTCCTCAATTTTTTCACCAAGTGATTTCATTGCATTTAATAGTTCTTCAACTCTCAGAAAGTACTTCCCAACAATTTCATCCTCTTTCATCTTTATCTGTTCAAATTGTACTCTGTAGGTTTGAAGCTTGGTATCCTTTACCTTCTCATTACCTTCATAACCGCTAATGAGTTTGTCCCACATTTATTTGGAAATTTCTAAGTGCATAACTTTTACAAATTCTGCTTCTGCAAGCCCACTCAAAATAGCATTCATAGCCTTAGCGTTGAAGTTGAACTGTAGCTTGTCATCCTTATTATCTAGTACAATTAGCTTTACATAACAAGTCTCTACCACATCCCAGACCTCTGCACCTAAAGCCATTATGTAAGTTCTCATCCTAACTTTCTAGAAGGAAAATTTTGTTCCATTGAACAGGGGGGCCTTATTGGTTGAATTTTCTTCATGGCTTGACATGTTTAAGGTTATTGATCTACCTTTAGATAAAAGGAACCCACTCTGATACCAATTGTTGAACAACTAAGAGGGGGGGTGAATCAATTGTTATTGTGCTTAAACAATTATACCCATTTTAAACTCTTCACAGAACACTCAATCATGGTCACAATGATACAGGGAAGTAAGCACTATAATATTAAACATCAATCAAACACATGAAATACACAAAGACAGATACTTCCAGAGGAAACCCATAAAGGGAAAAACCTCTTCTTCTTGATATGATAAGTAATCTTTGTTTTCTGTACATTATAATTCTTATGAGCACCAACTCATTGTGAGACTACCACCTCTGTCTTGCAAGCTACAACTTGCTGAGAGAACCAACTCTCTAGTTTCTCTATCACCCACTAGAAGGAAGCACCAACTCCCTGAGTGTTCTAGCACCAAATGGATGGAAGCACCAACTTCCAGTCACACATGCACCAACCTGTATAACAGAGAACAATAGTTGTCCCTTGCACCACCCTACCACCGTAGTTTTTCTGGCTATAACCAGATGGAAGCTACTACTCCCTATTCTTCAAGCACCCACTTGAAACTCTGAGGACACCAATCCTCCCAAGCACCTCCCAAGCACCCTCAAATATAAAAACTTCGTTACTGAAACTTATTAAAGTGATACAGTGTTTATCTATATCTTACCAGTCTCATCACTATACTGCTGCACTGATATGCTCTTCCTGCATCAGTGTCTCCCTGCTCGCATTCTTCTTTGAGCTTTATGTTCTTTTTCTCTGTCTCTGGCATGCATACCTCAGGCTTCTCTATCTTTCTTAGATATGAATTTCTATTCTATGCGCTATGCCTCTTCTCTCCTTCAGTTGCTACACACAGTCTGCTTTTACCCACATGAATCACTCTCCACAACCACAACCTCCTCTTCTCTATTTTGCATTTATTTATAATCCCAAGTCCGCTGCTAGATCATACAACTAACTCTTCATCCCCTCTGGTGATTACACTGAGTCTATTCATTGTTCATGGCCATTATGCCAAGACTCTTTGAATTCTATGGAAGCTATAGTCTTCAACAATTTTCCATCTGTCAATCATCTCTATGATGAGTCTTCATACCACTGATAGATACCTTGAGACTCTTCAAATTCTCTAGCAGTTTTGTTTCTTGTGAGATCATTATCAGTGCCCATTATGTTGAGATTCCTTAGCCTCTCTAGCAGTCAAGACTCTTCATATTCTTTGTCGATCACCCTGAATCCTCTTCAAATTCTCTATGTAGAAACAATCAGTGGTTTCTGGCAATTCCCCAGAGATACTCCTCACGCTCATTCTCTTGGTGCCTTTTTCCCTTTTTGTGAAAAACTACACAATGGGCACTAGCTCTTATGGCTAAGACCCTTCCTTTCACGCAACCACCGGAGGTGACCAAGCACTTAACCAATAGTCATTTCACGATTTCTCATTTCAGGTGATCAACTGTGAATCACCTTGGTTTTCCCAATTCATGAAACTTTGAAATGGATCCTAGCACAGCTAGCTCCTTCCCTTCTCTTCCGTTGATGTGACCACTAGCTATGACCACAGGCCTATGCTAATAGGCGCTTCACAATTTTGCACTTTGGGACATTGCGAACTTTGTGAGTTTGCTCACCTATCATCTCCAAATTCCCGATCCCCTAATCAACAAATTTCTCGAGACCAGATCGACGGTACTCGATTCCCTTGCAATCAATGACTTAGATCAACTTCATGACTTTTCATTTCACGACTTTGGAAAATAGCTTCCTCTGTGCTTCCAGATTCCTGAACTTCCGATATCCACGGGTGCCAGATCGATGGCTCACGCTCCTTAGTGATCCAACAGTCTAGATCTCACTTTCACGAATTCTGACTTCATTCTTCGTCGTGCCAGATCAACGATCCAGAATGCTTCCTCGAGAAACAACTATGATCACTTTCTGCATTTCGAGATTTCACGTTTCCCGATGTTGAAGGTTAGAGTACCTCCCTTCTTCCAAGTCCCAATTCTCTAAAGCCTTCTCTAGATCAATGTCCCACAACCCTCTGTGGTTCAATGGTCCAGATCTCATTGGCATTTCATGTTACACGATATCTGCGAGCTGCTCGATGTAGTTCTCCTGATTCACAATTCTGTGAAACTTTTCATCTGCTTCCACGTGTCCTCTGGATCGAAAAACTTAGGTCATTTCGTGACTTCACATATCGCGATTTTAAGGGGTTAGAGAAACTCTTTCCTTTGACCTTTCAGTCAGGGAAATGATGATCTTTCGCCACATGTCCTCTGGACGATGTTCGGTTCTGATGACTTTGAAACTTGTCTCAGGCACTTTGCTTAGGATCCAACAGCTGTTGGTCTACGCACTCAGATCAATAGTTGAGATCTAATCTTCTCATATGCACTTCCTTTGGTCACTGTAATCTAATCTAATGACCCATAGTGCTCCTTGATCCATGATCGACGACCCATGTCGCTCCTCCTCTTGAGATTCATTTTGCCCGACTTGGAAGAATTTCTAAGTGCCAAAGGCATCGACCTTTGATCCTTCTACGAGTACTGATGATTTGGACCTCATCTGCGATTCTGTAAAGTGAAAAGCACTATCTCTTATGATCTTGCTCTTTTGTGTCTTCACTGTTGTGTTTTCCATGCACACTCTCCCTATAACCCTGTCAACATCGCTCTGCCAACATCGTTGTTGTTCTTGTGCCATCGACACATACTCTGATCTTGCCATCAATGAAAAGTACTATCAATATATGAAGATGCCAACAAGCATAATTGTGAATATGCCAACATTAGAACCTATTTTAATATGTAAAATTAAAATATACTTTAATATAAGTAAGCGATTTTCATTAAAATTTATATTGATATAAATTGTTTATGTATCAAAAAGGGTAGAAAATGGTTGATGAAAATTATCAATCCTCTGAACATTGGAAGTATTCACTAATTCCATTAATATGAAACCTACCATTAATGGAAGTATTCGCTATATGATTAATGGAAGTATTCACTATGAAAGTCCAACACTAAACTGGATATGTTAGTCTTTGGTTTCTTTTCGAGCTTTCAATATATTTATTCAAGAAAATGTGAAATAAAAATATGTACTTTGAAATACAAATTGAAATAAAAACATGATTTTCAACCTATTTCAATATGTAAAATTAAAATAAACTTTAAATAATTAAGCGATTTTCATTAAAATTTATATTGATATAAATTGTTTATGTATAAAAAATGGTAGAAAATGGCTGATGGAAATTATCAATCCTCTGCACATTGGAAGTATTTACTAATGCCATTAATATGAAATCTACCATTAATGGAAGTATTCACTAGTTCTATTAATTTTTAATTAGGATGTTAATCATACACTACCTCGAATTTTGAATATACTCCAAATTCAATTAAAAAAATGAAAATCTAAATGCAACAAACCAAGCCTTAGTAGATGACCTGCTATTTTTTATTTCTTGTTATCAGGTCATAAAATCAAATTCGTTTTCAACTTAAGTTTGTTTCAATCAAAATTTGATCTGAATTTTATGAGCAAAATGAAATGAATACAAATTATTAAAATATGTTTAACATAGAATAACAAAAATACAATAAAAGTGGTTTTCTATTCAATAAGGAAATAAGATGAAACTGTAGAATGTAGCAAAAAACAAGCTTGCTGGAATGGTGACGGCTTATCTATGAGAAGAGATGTGACAACTGTGCTCATTCGGAAGAAGATGATTACAATGTGGATCTGAAGGCCTTTTTACAATAAACAAGAATGTCAAAAACCATAGAAATCTAAAAACCTAACCCTAGGATATGAAGTGCCAAAAGTCATGTGGGCCCCGTTTGGGTAAGTTAGTACATCAACTTCCCGGAGTCATAACTTTTGCATACGATGTCTGTTTTAGGTGCATGATAGCCCGTTGGAAAGGTATCATCGAGGATATTCATATAGGGGTTTCAATTAGAGCCTTAGGATGTAATTGAGAAGCTATATCTTGAAAAATCTTCATTTAGGCCCTCAAAATGGCCCCAAAGGTTAAAAACTGCTAAAAATAGTAAATTGCCAAAATTGCCAGAAAACTGTTTTGAGTGAGTTGGAAAAGGTGGGTGGCCACCAATATCCACCTGGATAAAAATTAATGAAAACTATGTTTAATGTGTAGAATATAAGTAGTGTTAGGTTCATCATACAGATTTTTCAAGTAGCTCATAATTTCAATTTTGTTTTCAATTTGCTTCAAGATATTGAAATATAAATGCACAAATTTAACAATTTAATATAATAGCAACACTTTTGGAATCAAAATTCACAATTTCATAATTAAAATTGATACTTTTAAAGATGTCTTTAAATTTTTTAATTAGGATGTTAATCATATGTATTACATTGAATTCTTTAATTAGGATGTTAATCATACTTTTAAAGATGTATTTAAATTTTTTCTAAGCCATCAATAGTCCCTTATTATGACATGGAAATGGGTCCTAGTTTTGATATGAAGTTACCCTCTTCATATGAAAAATCATTGAACAATCATTGCAAATAATAAACGCAATCCTATATGTAGTGAATTGATTACATGCATTAAAGGATTTGTGTATACGATCTAGATAATTTGTAGTATTAAAGTATAATCATCCAAAGTATAGGTCATTTTAGGTTCCCT
>JASDQU010259990.1:682-11863 GCA_032191745.1 Picea mariana
TATATTTTTTTTTTTTTTTAATGTTAAGACCTTTGTAGCCTGCACGAACATAAGGTGTTGCAATTTCAAGGATATATTGACTTTCATAATTTAAAAAAACATAAAATTAATATTAGAAATTTTGAAAAACTACATCTCATTAGAACAACGGGTTCTCTACAATTATACAAACTTTTGGAAGTAAATTCCATCGTTAAGGTACTCAACACCTACACGAACAGAAGGTGTTGTAATTTCAAGGATATATTTACTTTCGTAATTTTAAAAATATACCCCCGGATGGGGTGTCGTCGGGCAGGTCATGTCCTTCTTCTGGAGGGAGGACACCAGGCCTCATTCAACACAATGCATCGCCACCATAGACCACCCTCCCACCCTCCTATTCTTGCATTTAACTCCCAACATTCATTTCTCAGAGTAGCGTACCTCCACTACCACCCTCGCATAGACCTCGTTATGGCGATGACACTCCAGGACATAGATGAAGTTAATGTGATGGGTTGGCCTCCCAACCAGTCCCATCAGAAGCTGTGGATCGCTGGGTTTTATTTTGTGCATGTTAGTTCTTCATCTCATTCTTATACCTCAACCCTAGATCCTCGTAGCTTCAACCCTGATTTTCTTCATCTCTAGTTCATGTCAACTTGTTAAGAACCAAAGACTAAATACAAAATCACCACAACAGATATAGAAGAACAATATGCAAAGTCTCATTTATTACTATCAAACACTTGAGGTAGGGCAACACCATACAATGGATCCTATTAGGGAAGCGATCCTCTCCTGTTCACTTGCCTCTTCGAGCGGGCATCCTCCTATTGAGTTACTGCTCCAAATACAATATTTCTCTTCATATCCCATTACATTGCTTGAACCCCTTTATATAGTACTACCATCACCTAAGAACATTCTAGAGGAGGAATCTTCTAGAAATAGAACCTTCTAAGAAGTCCTCTTACATTTATTATATCTAACTACCATNGACCTAGTCCACCTTACATTGAATGGGCTCCACTATTATCACTATGGTCCCTCTACCGCCCCCTCGACTACCTCTCTAGCTACCTTACATTCCATCCCCCTTATGAAATCGTTGTCCTCAACGCTTGATGTACAACCATATACAAGGATCCCATGGATAAGTGTGGACCATAGTGCTGAAGTATACTAGAGAACTAGGGTCCCATTGAGAAATGGAATCCACCATGTTGAATTATTCCAACCGCCATTGTAAACCAGGGTCCCATGTCCAATTCTTCATGTGAACCCCACATGGAAGATATCGGCACCCAATAACCAACTGAAAATGATGCTCCCAATACTGACACCTATCATGTAGATCCAAATAAGAATATCCATCCACATAGTGGGAGATGATAAAAAATGAATCTATAAGGAACAATACCATTGTAGAATATGTAGGCTAGACATTGGTAACTATCTCCTGATGTGGGACATTGATGTTCTCTACAGAAGGTGCAGTAGAGTCATCAAATCAAATATGTAAGTGGTTCTCATCCCAGAAATGACAACTATCCATATACCAATCATCGCAATCAGCCTTGAAATGATACCAAGAATATACTTCTTGATTATATTCATCCCTGAGGTCCGCCATAAGAAATTTCTCCTACATGTTATCCAATGAATCTTTAATACTACGAAAACTATCATTGAGGCCGTCTGTGAGGCCATCCAATCTGGCATTCAATGTGTCAAACAATTGGGCTTTGAATGCTTCAGTAATCTGTAGAATTTATTTAAGTTTTTGAGAGGAAATAGACACATGAGCACCCTATGAACTCTTCGATCCCGGAGCCGTCATGAAAAAACCCAAAAAATAGAACAATAAGTTACGACAGAAAATCACGGTTTTTTCTGGAAAAACCCTAAAAAACTGTTGAATTTAAAATGTTCATAACTTCACTTCCCAGACTCCATTTCGACTGATTTTGTTTTTGGAATTGGGTGAAATTGTGATAGGAACTCATATGTGTAATTTTTTTGTGCAAATTCGGCCTCCATCATCTACAGAAATAAAATAAAATCGGGTCGTCGTCCGCAGAAAAAAACCTTGAAAAATTGCAGATTTTAAAACTTCAGTATCTTGACTTCCAGAGCTCCATTTCACATGATTTTTTTTTTCAACTTAGCTATTTTTCTTAGAGGAAAGCCAGATATACAACCTATTTCTGCAAATTTTTCACAGAAATATACCGAACATTTATGAAATGTTGCAACCCTCTTTTTTCTTCTCCGAAAAAAAAATCTGCAAGAATAAAAAATATTTGTCCACAATGTCTGCCATGAAAAATGATCTGATACCACTTGCTAAGAAAAAAATATTGAATACAAAAGCACCACAAAATATATACAAGAAAAAGATGCAAAGTCTCATTTATTACTATCAAACCCTTGAGGTAGGGCAACACCATACAATGGATCCTATTATGGAAGGGATCCTCTCTTTTTCACTTGCCTCTTCGAGGGGGCATCCTCCTATTGAGCTACTGCTCCAAATACAATATTTCTCTTCATATCCCATTACATTGCTTGAACACCTTTATATAGTACTACCATCACCTAAGAACATTCTAAAGAATGAATATTCTAGAAATAGAACCTTCTAAGAAGTCCTCTTACATTTATTATATCTAACTACCCATTTATTATATATAACTACCATAGTGGGCCTTATTTAATAATATAGTGGACCTAGTCCGCCTTACATTGAATGGAATCCACTATTATCACTATGGGCCCTCTGCCGCCCCTGACCCCCTGCCCCCCCACTACCTCTCTAGCTACCTTACATTTATCCATGGGACCTTGGTATATGGTTTTACATCAAGCATTGAGGACAACACTTTCATAAGGGGGATGGAATGTAAGGTAGTGAGGGGGGGGCAGAGGGCCCATAGTGATAATAGTGGAGACCATTCAATGTAAGGTGGACTAGATCCACTATATTCTTAAATAATGCCCACTATGGTAGTTAGATATAATAAATGGGTAATTAGAAATAATAAATGTAAGAGGACTTCTTAGAAGGTTCTACTTGTAGAAGATTCCTCCTCTAGAATGTTCTTAGTTGATGGTAGAAATTTATAATGGGGTTCAAGTAATGTAATTGGATATGAAGAGAAATATTGTATTGTGGAGTGATAACTCAATAGGAGGATGCCCCCTTGAAGAGGCAAGTGGACAGGAGAGGATCTCTTCTGTAATAGGATCCATTGTATGGTGTTTCCCTACCTCAAGGGTTTCTATAATAAATTTGTAGTATTTTTGTATGCAAGTATTTTGTTCTTAACACAACTCTCCTTCAATTCATTTCCATTCCTCCTCTCCTATGTTTCTTCTCGATGCCAAGGAAAAGGAGAAAATCCAAGAGAGGGGTTGCATGGTATATCTCTTGGGGGAGAGGATGACAAAACACTCCAGTATTTCCTTCGCCTAAATCTCATTCCTCAACCCTAGATCTCCCTCCTTTTTCTTCTGTGTGGGCTTGCAGAGTGGAGTGGTTTGACTGCATGGGTAATTCACTAGGCTTCGCACCTGAGATCATATCGAAAGCATCATTCATACACCATCCTCCCTTTCGCATGCCTTCTTTGTCTGCTCTCCCTAGCTCGACCGCCTCCCCCTTCACTTATTTCGCCTCCCCCCCACTTCTTCCACCTCCCCCCACACTTCTTTCACATCTCCCCATACATTCTCCACAGTACCACCACCACCTTCACCTACTCTTCTGCCCCCTCTTTCTCCTTGACCACAACCTTCATGTGCTTGGTGTGATGGGTTTATGGATCTACATAATTCTTTGGAAAACATCCATAACTCGGTCTTCGAAGTCAAGCGTGACATGGCAGAGCTTTTGATCATAGACAGACTTCACAATTGTCGTGAGGAGAACTTGGATACTTTCATATACTCTGTCCTTCACACCACTCTAGACACAGGGACTTCAACCCTGGACATTGTGCATGATCCTCAGAGGGAACGAAACCTAGGCCCAAGCTCCAGATGAAAATGAATTTTACAGGTTTTCTTGGTTTTTTGATGTCTTTAGACGAATTACTTCTCTTGGATCTAGCCCTGCGAAGCACCTTAGTTTCTAGTCTTAGAACAACAATATGTCACAGGACAATTTTTTTCTCCTTTTTTTGCAATTGTGAACTGTTTGGACAAGTGGTAGCATTGGTTTCCCATCTGGGTGATGAAGCCATTGTCCCACTCTTTACTCTGACAGCTATAATTTTTTGACACCAGAAAGATTTAATACATATTTCTAACTTCTATATATATATATATATATATATATATATATATATATATATATATATATATATAATATCAGAAATTTAGAAGAAATACACTGCACTAGAACAATGGGTTCTCTACAATTATACAATTTTTTGGAAGTAAATTCCACCATTAAGGTACTAAACACCTGCATGAACAGAGACATATACCTTATATTTTTATAGAAAAATGACATACCATTGTTCTAAAAAAATCCAATTTCACATAGTTATCACAATTTCTATGAATAAAGGTTGTATATTTGGAAAGCTAATTCAATTTACTTTATTTCATCATTTTACACCATATTCAATTTCGTTGCAAAATTACCTTGAATAATCTCTCCAAGTTAACATATTGTTGTTTTTCCATGTTTTCATTGCTACTAATGAGTCATGAGAGACCATCATTAGCTTGCACTCACCCCCTTATATTTTACTCTATGACACTTTCAGTATTTCTAGGTGTTGGCCCTTGACCAAGTTTTGGGAGATCCTTGGTCAAGTTGACCTATTTTGGGACTTCGACAGCCTGTCGAAGGAGGAGCACAAGATGAAGCAGAGATCATGGGATCTTGGCCCTTTTTGGGTCATTTTTGGGATTTGGGGTTATGTAACGGGTATGGGGATGTCAGCCCATGGGTTTACCCATGCTTAGGCCTATTTTGTAAAGTATATATAGAAGAATAGGTGATGTAATGAGAAGAGGTCATAAGGAATAACTAAGTGCTAGAGTTGGATTTGTGTGATCAAGATTATAAAGTGCTATGTGCATACTGTGTGAGACATACAGAGCTACATGCAAGTAATTATAAGAAGGCCTGGTGATTTACCCTAGCTCGAAGAAGGAGGATTTGGCGGAGTGCGAGCAGATCTCTTGTCTTCTGGGGAGTAGGATTTTGATTTTATGTGTCTATAAGAAGCTTGAAAAAGACAATAAAGAACAAGAGTTGGTGGGCGTAGCCCCAGGGTGGGGGTGAACCATGTATATGTTGTGTTGCTCTGCTTTGTGCAATGTGTTGATGTGTTTATGTCATTACTTTCTAAGTTATTTGATATAGATAGATAGATCTGTTTATTCTTTGTGCTAATAATGTATATGGATGTTAGATCTTATTTGTATAAATGTGCTAGCACCTGAATCTGTTAGATCTAACCTACTTCTCTATGATAAGTTCTTAGATACATCATATATGAATGAATGATGTGATGCTCTGTCTTATTTGAGGAGTAGATAATGGTTAAATATTGATGAGTTGTCAGTGCAAAGTGCTCTTTTAAGTATTACAATCACAGATCTGTGTCCCAACTAAGGTTGCAAACACCTGAGTCCTGCAATCACTCCTGCCTCTACCTCGGGTGAGACTTCATATGCTTCACAGGTGTTGCCAAAAGGGCTGATAGTTAGGGTTTTGTTGGTGCACTGTTGTAGCATTGAACCCTGGGTGTGCTCCTGTGCCAACAAATGGTTTCGTTGCTGGGAACTGAAACTGTGATTGTTGGGAACTAAGGAAGAAGAAGCTTTGTGCAAAAGATCCGACTTGAAATTGTGAAATCTCTGTGCATAGATCTGTCGCTCTAGTGTGCAGTACTCTACTTAGTTTGAGAAGATTTGTGTTAAGGAAAATAAGTCTGATATGAAGAAAATAGGTAAGATCTAGAAGCTTTGTGCTCTGAGAAAGGTAAAAGTGGGAATTTTTTATTAAAAGAGGTAAGATCTGTAAGCTTTGTGCTCTGAGAAAGGTAAAAGTGAGAATTTATTATTAAAAGAGGTAAGATCTGCAAGCTCTGTGCTCTGATAAAGGTAAGAATATTGAAAAAGTTCTAGATCTGAAAGCTTTGTGCTCTATAGAAGTAAGATAAGTGGAAATTTTTGTTTCAAAAGTATGAATCTAGGTGTGTTTGATAGATTATATCCTAGCTTGAAAACTAGGGCATTAATAGATGAAAAAAGATTTGATATAAGTAGATATGATAATAATAGTGAAAAATATGTTATACCTATGCATAGAAAGAATGTTTGGACTAACCAGTGGATGCAGGATTCTAGAAATAAATGTTTGCAGGTTACCTACTATGACCCTAGCGCGTAGTATAGAAAGATCTAGGAATCATTTAAAAGAAAGAGAGGATTAATCCTCTGTTACAGTTGCAGAAAATCAGAACATCTTATTAAGGAATGCCCTAGGAGAAGACCTAGTTTTCTTTGTTGCAAAGCTATGGAGCATGAAGTATTGGATTTCCCTAGAATGATTGCTAAGCTTGTAGAAATGAACATGAGACAAGAAGACCCTAAGATAGATCCAGAAAATATGATTATGACAGAACCCCAGAAAGAATCAGAGAAGGTATTGCTACAAATGAATGACACCCTGAATGATCATCGGCATGTCAGTTTATCAGAGGTCTTCAAAGAAAAAGAATGCCTTGAAGCAAGAATATGATACTTCGACATTGAATGTGTTCTAGATCAGGAAAAACAGGTGAATATCATGACAGAGAGAACTTGGGAAGCTATAGGAAGGCTTGGTATGATTCCTTCATTAGGAGGAATAGGAATATTTAAAGGAAAAATGATAAACCTATGTGGAAATCTCACCCAGATACCTATGAATGCCAATGGGACTTTGACAGAGGAAGATTTTGAGATTATTAAATTTATTGAGAACAATGCCCCATTTAGCATGTTACTAGGAAAACCTTGGATTGAAAGAGATCAGGCCAGAAGGCAAGAAGAAGAAGAAGTTTTAGAGAAAAAGAAGCAAGAGTTAAAAGATTTCATGACTAGAAGGATCGCACACTTAATTGAAGAACAGAAGAAAACATTGAAGCTATTTACCACCAGAGACCTGGATATCGAAGTTGCAAGAACAATATACGACCCACAGAATATTGAAGTACCTATTCTAAATAAAGAAGAAGTATCACCCTCGAATCTTAGAAAAGAATCTCAACATTGCGAAATAACTATGCCAAAAGAATATAAGAATCAGAATGGAAAAAGGCATACCGAGACGAAGCTCACTGGAAAGAAAGATAGAAATATAAGTAAGAAGAACGCTAAGATCGACAAGTTATAGAAGGTTCTAGAGGGAACTTCGCAAAGGAAAAATTTGCAAAATTGGAGCTTCGTTGGGATAATAGAACAATGCCACATGGCACTTCGCCAGGGTGAATCAATATAGTCATTGGGAACAATATAACCGTTATGGAAGTAACTCAAAGGCTTCAACCTGTACAAGATAATGCCTACCAATTTTTCACAGAGGTCGAAGGCCGAGGAGAAGAATTGGACAAGGTTGTAACTGCAGCTGAACAACACCTAGAGGGACCTGTGAATGAGGTAGTCATCCAAGAGTTCACTGCACAAGAGGTCATGGCACAACAACAAGTTAAAGCAGCTCAATCCAATCTCGAGGCTTTCAAAGTAGAACTACCCATATCAGAGTGACTCGAGATGAGTCACAGGTGAGTGTTGGGGGCCTATTGGCCCTTGACCAAGTTTTGGGAGATCCTTGGTCAAGTTGACCTATTTTGGGACTTCGCCAGCCTGTCGAAGAACGAGTGTAAGACGAAGCAAAGATCGCAGGATCTAAACCCTTTTTAGGTCCTTTTTGGGATTTGGGATTAGGGAATGAGTATGGGGATGTCGGCCCATGGGTTTACCCATGCTTAGGCCTATTTTGTAAATTATATATAAAATACTATGTGATGTAATGAGAAGAGGTCATAAGGAATAGCTAAGTGCTAGAGTTGGATCTGTGTGATCAATATTATAAAGTGCTATGTGCATACTGTGCGAGACTTGGAGAGCTACATGCAAATAATTGTAAGAAGGCTTGGTGCTTTACCCTAGCTCGAAGAAGGAGGATTTGGCGGAGTGCACGCAGATATCATGTCTTCTGGGGAGTAGGATTTTGATGCTATGTGCCTGTAAGAAGCTTGACAAAGACAATAAAGAAGAAGAGTTGGTGGACGTAGCCCCAGGGTGGGGGTGAACCGCGTATATGTTGTGTTTCTTTGCTTTGTGCAATGTGTTGATGTGTTTATGTCCTTACTTTCTATGTGCTTTGATATATATAGATATATATGTTTATTCTTTATGCTAATAATGTATATGGATGTTAGATCTGACTTGTCTGAATTCTCTAGGACTTGAATATGTTATATCTAACCTACTTCTCTATGATAAGTTCTTAGATACATCAGATTTGAATGCGATGCTTTGTTTTATCTGCGGAGTAGATAATGGTTAAATATTGATGAAGTGTCGGTGCTAAGTGCTCTGTTAAGTATTACAATCATAGATCTATATCCCAGCTAAGGTTGCAAACATCTGAGTACTGCAACCACCCCTACCTCTACATCGGGTGAGACTTCATCTTTTTCGCAGGTGTTGCCGAAAAGGCCGGTAGTTAGAGTTTTGTTGGTTCATTGTTGTAGCGTTCAAACCTGGGTCTTCCCTTGTGCCAACACTAGGTAGGAACTAAGATTTAAGGTGGGATTGAAGAAAGATGCACAACTATATATTTTTATTTTTACCCATTTTCATATAGACGGAGATGAAGTTATCACTTACTTTCCAAAGAGTATGATTTAAGTACTTCTACAAATCCCTAAGCAAGTGCACAATTCAATTTTGTTATCTTCATTATCATTTTTATACTTTCACTATACTTGTTAAAAATCATGATTTAAGCTTTTATTTCAATTCCCACCCCATTGAACATGGGGTGAGACTTATCCTACTTTATAAAGAGAAGGGTTTAACCACTTATACATATAAATATATGATATTTTACAAAATTAAATAACTTGAAAAAAGCCTTAGTATGTGGTGACATGTACATAAAGGCATAAATCTATCCATATTTAGAGTTTGATGTTTGTGTACATTTATTACTTGTAGAATTCATGATTTGTAAGTGGTTATGTAGAGTAACTTTATTAAAATTTTAGTTGAGATTTATGGTTAACTAGGTCAAAATTGTGCACGTTGATAGGGTTTGGCTATCCTAGTGATGATAAAATGAAAATTTTTGATGGTTTCTCTCTTACCTAGGTTGTATTTATGGGTAGGCACACAAACATGATTCCCTTTATCATTGCAATAGGAAATCATGCTCACTAGAATTTTTAAGAAAATGTGTGCAGTATAAGAATGCACGTGCACTATTTTTTTTAAAACCTCATCCCCATCAAAACTCCATACATGGTAGTACATCATGGATTATAAGATTCCATGTGTATCTTTTAAAAAATAATGTACATGTATTAAGAGTTCACATGTATTTCTTAGTGTGCATAGAATAGGAATGTATGTGTCCTTGTATGTATATACTTTAAAAATTGTGACTCCCTTTATATTCATTTCTCACCAACCATGTTGATTTATCCTCCACCAATCCAAGAACGCTTCATCATCTAGGCCAAAATCGATAGGAAAAAAAAGGGCCTTGCATGTTAGCATCATTAGCACCCAACATTTTGTTGAGATCTCTTGTTTCCAAGTATATTTGATTTTAGATGTCATTTTATAATTTTAGAAATTCACATTTTTTTTTTTTAAATTGTTGTTTAAAAAAAAGTTATTCCATCACCATGGAGGAAAATCTTGATGAAAACCCAAACCCAAAATCCCTAGAATATACATACAATGAAATTAACAAATGTATAAATGAACTTAAAAACCTAATTGGGGAGATTAGGAAGACAATAAAGTCATCCAATATTTCATTAGCCACTTCATTTGACACCATCATTGCTTCCATGAAACATTCCCATGGAAAAGTTTCTAATATATTTGAATATAGGTCCAATATGGGAGAGTACTGCTCAATTGGCATTATCAAGGAAGTGGTTAAAAAATCAAATATAAGAAAAAAAAACATCTAGTTATTCCTTGACCCTAAAACCAATCATAAACCTAATCTGAGAAAGAGACATATTTGCATGGATTGGTGCACATTCCTAGCATGGATATACAATTTGATTATAATCATTTTGACATTGAATGGAAATGACCTCCTTATTCAATTTCAAGCATGTATTTATGATGATTTGCACGATTAAATTTTAAACTGAAAACACCTTATTGACATGAAAGGGTTTCATGTAATTTTTGATTTGTACAATTCAATGATGAAAGGAACTCTTGATTCAAAGAAGTGTTATTCTTATGGATTGTAAATTCACCACTTAGCATTAATGATCAGTTTCAAAATAAAATATGTGTCAAAGAACTAAACATAAAACCTCATAACTATGCACAATTACACACATGTATAGGTGTCTTTAGACCTCCTTATTCAAATTTAAGGACATGTCTATTATAAGGACCAAACTAATTTTATTTTATTAGGATATTGCATTATTCATGTTTTAGAAATATTAAGAAAAATGAATATGTCACACAAGATGATATCCAAAGAATGATAATACTCATGTCCAATAATGTGTACAAGGAGGTGGTCCAATAAGTAAGAATAATTGACTCATAGGAGGAGTTATCACAACAACAATGTGCATTAGATATATATAATCATTGTTTTTTCTTGTTTAATGAGATTTTAGTTATCAAGTAAAAAAATAATTTTTACTTATCTTGTTGTTATAGAAAAGAAAATAAAAGGGAACCCATTCAACACATAAGATAGGGCAACAAGGAAGAAAAGAGTTCCTCACAAATTTTATGAGAATTTGTATTTTCCTTATCATTTTATATTTATTGCAATAAGAAAAGAGTTCCTCACAAATTTTATGAGAATTTATATTTTCCTTATCATTTTATATTTATTGCAATGTTTATATCTTCATTAGTTTACAACCATCCACAAATGTTTTCTACCTAGTACTAACACAAAGAAAATTTGTCTAA
>JASDQU010259991.1:0-15705 GCA_032191745.1 Picea mariana
CTGAAAACTGTTAAGTCTGCTGAATTTTGAATGGGACCTAAAATTCTACTTTCTCCATATGAAATCCAATGAGGTTGGAACCACTCTCAAACATCCTGAAACAATTAATGGTAATGTTAAAAATTTAAGTAAAAGGATGAAAATGAAAGATAAAGGAGAATGTCACTTTTACTTTTAATTACTAGGGTGGGTGAAATGGAGGGGGTGGGGACCTCTTTAAATAGCATTAATAAGGCAAAATAACTCTCTGTTGCACACCAAAACACCTTACAACTCCATCTTGCATGAGAAAACATGAGCCATGTACTTCTTTGTTACTTAGGTTTAAGGTTTTAGGGGATTTTAGAGGGTTTTCGGTTTCTGGGACCAAACCGGCCGGTTTATGACAAAACCGGCCGGTTTGGTCATAAACCGGCCGTCGGTTCGGTTTATTGACCGGTTTGAACCGGTCGACCATTAAACTGGTCAAACCGGCCGGTTTCGGTTTCGGTTCAACGGTTTTTAAAACTATGATCCAAAGATATCTGAATACAATCACCACACAAGATATATGAAACCATATAGAAAACCACAACTTTATTATAGAAACCCTTGAGGTAGGGCAACACCATATAGTGGATCCTGTTATGGAAGTGATCCTCTCCTGTTCACTTGCCTCTTCGAGGGGGCATCCTCCTATTGAGTTTCAGCTCCCAATACAATACTTCTTTTCATATCTCATTACATTGCTTGAACCCTTTTATATAGTGCTACCATCACCTAAGAACATTCTAGAGGAAGAATCTTCTAGAAGTAGAACCTTCTAAGAAGTCCTCTTATATTTACTATTTCAAATTACCCATTTATTATATCTAACTACCATAGTGGGCCTTATTTAATAATATAGTGGACCTAGTCCACCTTATATTGAATGACCTCCACTATTATCACTATGGGCCCTCTAGGCCCCCCCACTACCTCTCTAGCTACCTTACACATAGACATTCAACACGTATCATTCATCGTTTGAGATACTCATATAAATTATTTGTCCATAAGCATGCATATATCAAGTAGGATACAAGATCTGCAAGATTAATGAAATTAGTTAGACAATCACACATGAATGAAATAAGTTGCTCACGTACATTAATATAAATCCATAGTACCAGTGCCTTAAAGGTATCGTGGGCAGTTGTTGATCACGTGTTTTATTAGGGTAAATTAAAAGGTAGATTAATGAGAGATTGTGTGGCCTCTTTAGAGGCTACCTCTTTGTTTGGAAACTTGCGGAGAACTTACCGAAGCCCCAGGGCCACACCAGTAAGTTCACTAAGGGTGTCAGATGTCCAACACGGGGAAAACCTAGATCTCAAAGTTCCTGTCTGAATTCACACACTCCCCTTAGGCGTTTTCCCGCGCATTGAGATAACAACTATCAAGATTTCTCTAATTAAACTACAAGCAAGGTTTATTTTAGCTTTGCAAAAATGAAAGAAATAAACTTTGAATGTAACTGAAATGAAACTTTGCAAGATACTTGAAACTGAAAAGAGCTTTGCAAGAAACTTGAAAATTAGAAATGAGCTTTGCAAGAAACTTGAAAATTAGAACTTGCAAAAATGATTGTTGATAGCAGAAAGTAAGATCTAAGTTAAGCATGCATAAAAATTGAAAGTACCTTTTTTAAGTATAAATGCATGCGAAATTTGAGTGTTATGTGTGTTAAGTTTCCTTATGCTTGTATGTGTGTTTGAGATCATAAAATGAGACTTGCAAAGAAATAAAGCAAAGACAACACACAACACACAAATCCCCCTAATGGGGATGGAGAAACTAGGCTCAAAGGGCCCGCTTTTATTGATTCTATTACAACGAGAACTGAGTTTTCTTTTCTCTTTGAACTTATGGACCCTTATAGAATGGGTCAGACTTGAAGCAAACTATTACAAAAGACTTTCTGAAAGTCCTAGTCTTCAAGGGTTCCAAGTTGGGCTAAAAATCCTTCACTTTTGCCTTGATTTCGCCAGAGTTTCCCCTTGCTTTTTGGATGGACCTGCTAAAAACCAGCAAGGAAAGTGATTAGAATATGATGAGAAACAATCTAAAAGACTAAACTAAACTTGAAAAAATTGCTCAAAATTTTTTGAAAATTTTCGAAGGCAAAAAGACAATTTTTTGGAGACTTTTTGATGCTTTGAACTAGCCTAAAGTAAGCTCTTTTAGTTGTTTCTGTTTGCTGTCCCAAAACAACAATCATAAATCAACTAATTAGATTGATCTATGAAGTAAAATAAAGCAACTTTCTAGTTTAAGATATAGGTGAAAAATATAGAAAATTGCACAGAAACTAGCTTAGATCTACTCTTTTAATTAGAAAATATTGAAACTAGATCTAAACGCTTCATGCATGCAGCATTAGATACTAAAATTTATCCTTTAGAACAGATCTAATTGACATGCAAGCAAAGAAAGAAGAAGAAAATTTATGTTTTTTCGGAGCTTTTGCTTGAGCGTGGAACTCTTGGGCTAAGGGGTCCCTTTGGACAAACACTAGGAGAACGTCTTCTTTTCAAACTTCTTGGACAAACACTAGATGCAAACTAGCTCCTTTGCTTCTCCAAGAATTAGATCCTGCATGCTACAAAGAACACCTGCAAATACCTGTAGCCTTGGTGTTTCCTACACAAAAAACCTCAATTGCACATTAGTTTAAACAAAAACAAGACATGCAATGTAAGCATTCAAATATAGATAAACAAATGGATTAAGAAGTAAGCAAATTAAAGAATCCACTCCAATAAGATAACAATATCCCTATGATTAGCCAAATTAAACAGTAGATACATGCAATAAATCAAAGCAACATCACCTCAAATAGGTCCAACATTCATCCACACATGAGCACCAAACATCATAGATGACCTCCAAAGTCTTTTTATTCCAATATAGAAGAAGATTACAACAATGAATAGCAAGGACGCCCAAACTCCAACTAGCTAGAAGGAGAGGGGTCGCCTTCTATTTATTACATTCCGGGTGATAATTCCCAAGAGAGGATGCACATGTGATGAGGGAGTGGCGCATATAGTGAAGGGGAGATGGAGTGAGGTGATGTGAGGTGGAGTGGAGTGAAACCATAGTGAATAGGAGTGAGGTGGAGTGAAACTAGGGTGTGAGGGCGAGTGTTAGCATAGGGATGTGCGCCATCTTTCCCTAATGCACCACCTAGCAAGGGAGGGTTGAACTTAGCTTTGGGATTATCTCCCTTGTACACATCACTAAACAAGTCGCCTTCCTCTCCAGTGAACTCGCCCAAGCTCTGAATTGACTGAAAACCGAGGAAAAACGTGTCCCCAATATGTTTCCTAACTTTTAGCATTTCTCCTAAAATTTAGGGAATTTAATTAAATGACCATTTTTTGTCTTTTTTTCAAGATAAATACATTTTTTAGTGATTAAAATCACTTTTTTGCCTAGACAGAAGGGAATAGAGGCCTAAAGGGTGCTCTGGCTTGGAAAACGAGCACAAACATGGCATCTGACAATGGTTGATGCCATTTTTTTATAATTTATTGACTTTACATCAAAAAATTTCCATTTTGCAGAAGATTTATTATTTCACTAAAACATTAAAAACAACCTATCGGGACCTAGCGCAATTTCCATATGACTCAATAGACATGATGTAGCATGAACTCATATACATTTAGACACTAGACATTGGTTATACCATGCCAAGGCCTAACCACTAGCACATACTCCAGTTTTGGAGTCAATCTTGAGTGAAAAAACTTAGAAATTATTAATCGCCCACTAAGGCAGACAAAAAATAATTAACAAGTGAAAAAAACACTCTAGAATACATGCTCGTACCCAGGTCTTAGGTGGCCAATAGTCTTTTACAACTTCCATGCTTAAGTCATTATTACAATGTCCCGGAGGAATGGAAATGCGAAAAAAGGTGGTCTATTAGACCCGCTGAATCTGTGAACTATGACTTCTGAGCATCTGTCTGCTCAGTCTCTGGCGGCTCATCTTTAAATCCAGCTAGTGCAACTCGGTGGATAACAAGTCACAATGATGATGATCTGCTCCCCAGAAGGATAGGCTGAGGAGAGACACAAGGTCTCACTAGTCTACTGTCTAGTGTACTTTGGGACTCAACCCTCCTCTTGTTGCTCAGATATGATGGGTCAACATGAAAGTATGAGGTGATTATCCTGGTCATCCCAAGGCGGGGTGTGGCATGCAGGAACTGAGATCTATGTCAGAATATCTCCCTGTTGAAGAGGGTTAGGCATCTCTGGTCCTATTATCAGAAGAAAGTAGAGAGTGAGCCCCCCTGAGTCCCTATATAGGCAATGGTAGCATCCTCTGATATCATAATATATAGGGCACCTAAAGATGAGGTGCATCTCTGTCTTCAACTCTTGTAAGTGGCACATCTAGCAGATCCTATCGGACCGTGGTATGTGGTGGTCCGTCTCAATCCAGAGCCAATGGGATCCGACTCAGAGCTAACCCAAAGGGATCCTGAGTGAGTGGATCTAATGTTTGCGTGTGTAAGAGGGATGGATTACGATGCCATCCCATAGCTCCAAAAAGTTCTCTAGATAGGACATCTTCGGGCCTAGGTTTGTCGAAGGCGAGGTCCAAGTGACCTGAGTGTAGAGTCGGTAGATGTCCTCTCTAGTAGCCTGATTTAGTATTTGTCTAGTCGACAAGAGATGGCGCGATGCATCATGGGAGAAAGTGAATCCGGGAAGGCGCTTTGGGGAGATAGTCATTGATTGGAGGAGTCAAGATGCCTTTGAGAACCAACCACGTACACTACCTGAGGGGGGAGCCGAAGAAAGAGCCTCCGAGGAGCAAAGAGCTATGTATGGATACCGCTCTCTCTAGATGGTAGAGTCACTAAAAGATCTAACTCTACTAAGGAAAGAGACCAGACAGAAAATGACCTCAAGGATGAATGGGTGGATGCCAAACTTTGCCTAAATAATGGGTAGCAGAACTGTCCGCTTGCAGCGGATGATACACATGAGAAGTAGGGTTTGGACCCCCTCCAACCCGACTCAATCTGTCTATAACAAGCTCGACCCCCAGATCTCAGAACCATAGAGAACTATGGGTCTGATAATTTCCTTCATGAGGTAGAGTTTGGACGAGATGTCCTAAAAATGACCCAAGAAACACTGTCTCTCGATGAGGGCTAGGGAACCGTACCCTTTACTGATCCTAGAAAGAAGGGCCTGTTGCATGATGAAACAGGGCCCTGTGAACTGTACTCTCGGATAAGTGTATGTTGTGGCGATCTCAATCTTTACCCTCTTGTAGTGGAAATGTAAGTTTGTAAGAGAGCTCTTTGATGCATTGAAGATCAAAACCTTGGTTTTACCCAGGTTGACCGTTAGTTGTTGAAGGTCACAAAAACTGGCTAGTGCATTGATTTGTCTCTGCAGGCCCTCAGGAGTGGAGACCATCAAAACCAAATCGTCGAAAAATAAGAGTAGGGAGATCAACACTTGATTTAGAAGGAAACTATCCCCTTCCTAGATATGCTCATGGAGGTAGGACTCCATCTCATCAATATAAATCTCGAAGAGTGTCGGCGAGAGAGGGCACCCCTGTTTTACCTTGATGGTACTCTGAATGAAGTCGGAAAGGCCATGTGCCATCCTAAGTTGACCTGAGACTGACTCATATAGCCTCATAATGGCCACTAGAAGAGTCTCAGATATACCAATGTCATGGAGCCTATGAAATAATGCTTTCCGGAAGTCTACAAAGCAAGTGTAGACCTTCGAAGAGCGATGATGGACCTCCTCAATAATGGCTCAGAGTGTAAATATGTGATCAATCGTCTGGTAGTCTGAGCAGAAACCAACTTGCCCTCTAGCCCTGAGATGACATCTTTCCAGCTTCTCAGAGAGCCACTGTTGTAAGACGGTGGCATAAAGCTTGGAGAATGTGTGACCCACCATGATAGTCTGGTAATTATTTGGATCATAATTACTTCTTGATTTATGGGTTGGATGTATAATGTGTCATGTCCAAAAGGGGGGGGAATCCTAAACATACCACATGGTTAAATAAATCAACAATATAAGACTCAAGAGACCGGACGCCCTGCTTAAGGAACTCGGCTTGAAGCCCTTCCTCACCTGCTTCTCTCTTGGTGTGCTAGATCATGGGGAGCTTGGGATGAATTGCATGAAGACGACCAATCTTCTTCATCCTTTGAGACACTTTTGCATGATATTTCAGATCGGAATGAACATAAATGTGATGAGGTTATTGAAGATCTTATTGCAGCTCCACATGAAGAAGATATTGGTGATGAAGGCGTTCAAGCATCCACTTCATTCTCTCTCGAAGACAAGGGTGTGATAAGCCATGTTCCTTTTCAAATTTGTGATTTTGATAATGCATTGTTTGATGATTTGGAAAGGGTTGACTGTGTAGAAGAGCCCATTGAAGATGAAAAAAGTTTGCATGTGCTTATAACCCCATCTGAAGAAGAAGAGAACAACCACGACTATGAAAGCATTTACACTCTTTTTAAGATTGGTAGGCATAGATGGGATATAGATCTTCATAGAGATTCCATCTATGATATTGATGATGAGGGATCTAGGGCTAAAAGTGCAGATTTTGTCTCTTGAGCAGCCAAGCATATTGGAGAAATGTGCACAAAATTTTGTGATGAATGAACCACTCTGTTTTCTTATGAATAGTGCAGATTCATTGCAGCATATGGAGCATTTTTACGATAGTCGAAGTGCAGAATTTTTTTGGCCATATTTTCGCATAGATGGAACAGATTTTTTGCATCATAAGGGGAATGCTTTTGATTATAAAAGTGTGGAAACTTTTCAGCCACTAATATTCTCTACGCTTGATCAATTTATGCATGAAAATTCAGCTAGAAGATGTATTTTTAGAGATGGAAATTGGATTGGACAGCAGCGTTTTCAAATTGTGGTTGATTGCAGAAATTTTTAGCCATCCAAAAGAAGGCAACAAGCCCTAAATTATGAGCCATTTCTTTTTAGATCTGAAATTTTGATCCTTAATTTATATGCATGTTTGTTAGAGTGCAGCGAAGATGGTTATTGTAGATTTATGTTGGAGTTTCCTAAGCCCTTAATGCTTAAGGGTATGACAGATGCTTTTCATGGCAGCTAAGATGGGCAATTGTTGGAGCATATAGATCGGTGTTTCGATAGACACATTGTGGATCATGGAGATGTTTTATGGATTGATGATTGGCTGCTATATTCACATTGTAGATTTTATATCAACCCTATCCACCAATGGATAGAGCAATCATGTAGTGGCACATGTTCTTTGTGATTACTTTTATGTTTGTTTCCATTTGCATGGTTCCACTTCATATTTCAGCCAAGCTATGAGGAAGATTCCAGCATGTGTTTTCAATGTGTTGGATATAGCCTTGTTTTGGTTTATTGCCAAACACAAGGGAAGACTTATTGATGTTGACAGGATGCTAGCATGGTTGCATTGGTTGTATGATTTCACCTAGCATTTGCTTCTTTTTATTTTAGAATAGGGTAGGAAGAATAAACTCAATTTTCGAGCATTAGGGTTCATTTTAGGTTCCCTTTTGCTTTTTAGCTTGTTCCTTCTTTGCAAAGCCATTTCGTTAAAATTTCAAACAAGAACATTATGAATTATGTGATGTGGGGCTAGGAGGTGGGAGTATGAACCTATCTTGCCACATGTTTTCTCTCCTTCTTGTGATAGGATATAGAAGGTATGCTAGAGAACTAAGGTTTTTTTGCACTCTCAAGTAGACTACATGCCCCCATATGGAGCCAGTTGTTACCCCTCATATTGTATGAGGATTATCCTAGTTTGAAGACACTGCCCAAGTAGGTTGCATTTGGAGGATATTTGTTGGTGCTTTGATGCATAGTTGTTTATGGATTATCACCTTGGTGGCATGATTATTCCATATGTTGGAGGCTTGCATGTTTGATATTGATGGAGCACTAGCCTTGATGAGGGTCCTGCATTTTTGTTTACTTTTTTGTTGACCCCTAGCACATGCATTGAGAGGGAAACCCATCAACTAAGTGTTTTCCCTAGGTATTATGGCTGCTTATGTGATTTGGTTGCTCATTAAGGTGGTGCATTGGTTTGCTTGGATGGATGAGATGTTCTCTTGAGAAGTGCTCCACTCTATGGTACACATCTAGATTACTTGTCTTGGGATCCTTAATGGTTTGTTGGAGAGATGAGATGCATCTCTTCAGGGGCGTCACTTGTGCACCTATTCCTAGAACGCCTTCCTCTTTTTCCCATGGTTTTGGAGATGATTTGATGGTTCGATCGCTTGGTTTCACATTGTGGCACATGGTTTAGTTATTTTATGCTTGTTTTTGGAGAACGTGCCACCCTTCATGCACACTTACCTAGAGTGCTCCATCTCTTTGCACACATTCCTAGAGCACTTTGTTTTGGAAGTCTAATTGGAGGTTATTTTATTGCTTAGCATATTCTTTGAGGGCATCCTTGTTTTAAGGGGTTGTGTTAACAACCATTGCCCACTTTACAGTTATATCTATGTAGATTCACTTTATGTGGGATTGGTTAGCATGTTTTGAAGAGTGTCCCACATATTATTGTCACACATGTTGAGGTCGCCATATGTTTGAGGAGTTGTTATAACAACTAATGGATCGTTGAGATCCACATTTGAAAGAGTTTGATGGATTTATTGAAGCGGCATCCTACCTCACGAGCAAATATCTTTGGACAGAGTGTTCAGACAGTTGCCAGATTAGTGGCAGTAGATGCAACATGGCTGCGAGATTTCATAATTGTGACCATAATAGAAATTTTGACAAGTATAAAAGGAGTTTTTGTGGTTGCAAATTTGGTGCCTTATAACCCTTGTTGCATTTTGACCAATTTTTTTGAGGAATGCCCCGCCTTTGTTGCTTGAGCATTTTGGTTATTTGGGAAGAGTAAGATTAATAAATGCACATGGTAGAGAATGCCTTGCACATAGGGCTAAGCTTTGTGTGTTTTAAGGATATTTTAAGAGGGGTGTTTGCATGAGAAGAACAAGTGGCACATCAAGCCTTCACACTTAGTCAAAGAGGGCATCTTGCATGGAGCGTTTTGCATGGAAAAGGAGACATGTGACATATCATTCATGTGGCTTCACTATTTTATTGTTTGTGAAGGCATTTTTCCTTAGAGAGCACTTTTATGTAAATTTTTTGTAATTTTCTAGTATTTTCATTGGAGTAATTAGTGGATCTATAAGCCAATAAATATTATTTTATTGTAAAGGAGTTGAAGCTCAAATTTATATAAGGATTTGTTCTCTCCATTGTTAGACATGGTTGGATTGGGGGAGATCCCCCCTATAAACTTATTTGAATATCTTGTGAATGCAATGGAAAGTTAAGGTTTCATTCTTGTAATGTGAGGCATTAAGTTGTCATCTCAAATTGCTAAATATGGTTGCTAAAAAGTATTTGCAAAATTTGTTCCAAGGGCCATTTGTGAAGGGTAAGTCTACTCCATTAGAAGAGCTAAGGTGTGGGTCTTCCCCTCTTATGTTCCTTTGTTGTTTTTTTGCTGAATATATTAATTTTGCAGCCATCATCTTAGTAAGAATCTGTTGCAGATTTCTAGTTCATCGTAAGACACACCCTTACTTCAGTTATTTGTCTAAGAGGATTGCCTTAATCATGGGACTTATAGTTATTTTTATGCAATTGTAAACAACAAATTAGGACTGATTGTAGCATGCTGTAGTCACTCTATTTTGCCTTAATCATTTATAAAAAGCAATCCTCTAAGATTAATACCTTGACTCTGTTTTCCCTAATTGGATAGGCACTAGTTTTGGTCCATCGTCTCTTTCATTTACAAAGTATATCTCAAATTTATTTAGGGAATCCCCTGTTGTGCTAGAAGAGAGATAGCCTAAAGAGAGTGAAGGAGCTATTGGGGTATTTGTGGGTAGCCCTACATCATTACCCCTAGGGTTGCACTTGTGTCTTAGACCTTTACCACTTAAAGTGCAGATTTGGGAGGTAACACTCCTCATGAACTATGTTTAGTCAGACTTGTGCCCCTAGTTTTGGATCCTTATCTTTGCTTTTTCATATGCTATTTCTGGCAGAGAGAGGTGCCTTCTTGGAGAACCTTCTATCACTACTTCTTGTGAGTTATAATAGGCATATTTCAGTGCCTAGCATGAGTTTTTTTATATTTAGAACTTGTTGTTTTAAGGCAAGTTGGGTGCTTTTCTAGAGACTTTTTGATCATACTTTTGAGCACTTTCCTTGGAGCCTGTTGCCGCCTTTATACACACCTTGAGTAACTTGGAAGAAATCTTCAATCCACTGGGTGTGTCCTTGGGGGCAAGTCTTGAGTCAAGGTGCTGTCACCTGATCCTCAACTCCTCCGTCTAGGCCAACTCCTAGCAAAGCCAAGGGGGGTAGTCCCCATCAAAAGAATCTAAGGCCCAAACTGAATTTGCGCACAATTAAGTTCTAGGAGTTTATTCAAAGAGCAAAAGCATAAAGCAAATAGATCTATTCTAGCAGCATATATGATACACGAAGGCAATTGCTTAAAATAAAGATATCAACAAGTAAAGAACGTATATATAAATGATATAAGTTAAAAGCAAATGTTGATACTTGTAAGTAAAAGATAATAATCAAAGTGAAATAGAGACTAGTGCCAATAAGTAAATTTGTTGCTGCAAAAAAAATGAGAATGTATTGCAATGCTCTTGTAAGTTTTATTATTAAGAGTGAGTTCTTAAGTTGTTAGATTTATTGTGGAGTGGCTGTTGTGAGTGCAAGCCACTTATGAAAGTGAGATGTGTGCAAAGTGATGACAAGAAAATAAATCTAATCTAGGTTTGGCCCCTTAGAGGCTATCCCTCAGATAGGATGCTGAACTATGCGGAGGTCCAACAAGGAGGATATCCCTCTGACTTCACACACAAGTTCAAGAAAATGTCAAAGGTCCAACACGGGGAGAACTAAGTTCTGAGAAGGCCCGTCTAACTTAACACACAAATTCTCTGCAATTTCCAATTAGACAACATCAATTAATGGATTGTCTTATTAAACTACTCTGCATTGACTAGCTCCTGTTCTGTGTGAAGCTTACTTCCAGAGATCGAGACTAAGCTCGCAGTGGAAGGGCCAGGAACACACTGGGGGGAGTTGAGGGGATGATTTATTTCCAAATTAAAATAACAGAAAGTAAAAAGCAAAATTAAAATCTAACTAGGAATTGAAATCCAATCTATGCTAATTTATGAAATTGAAATCTAATTAAGTTATTTAAAAAATGGAAACTAAACTAATGTTATGCGGTG
The DNA here is from genome assembly GCA_032191745.1 of Picea mariana. Classification (NCBI taxonomy): domain Eukaryota; kingdom Viridiplantae; phylum Streptophyta; class Pinopsida; order Pinales; family Pinaceae; genus Picea; species Picea mariana. The sequence goes on from JASDQU010259991.1 coordinate 11,363, forward strand.
CTGTGATTGATTTTAAGGTTTATTTTAGCTTCTATAAGTGAGATTTGAGAACATAAGAAAAACTTGCGAAAATTGAGACAATGACACAAGACACTGATCCCCCAGGGGTATTGAATACTGGGCACTGTGTAGCCCACTGATTTTATTGACGAGGTTACAATCTTTTTTGGGAAATGCTTGTGGTCCCTTATAGGAACAAAACCACCAAGCTTACATGTTTTCAGAAGTGTTGATGAAGGAGGATAGGTGCTTTCGGGATCTCGGATGGTCCAAATCCACCAAATTTTGGCAGAGTCTCCCCTTGGTTGTTTGCAAACCTGCAAAAAATAGCAAGGTAATAGAGGCAAAAGATGCCCAAAAATGTATTGGAGGACCCTGCAAAATGTGTTAGATGATATACAAAATTTGTACGAAAATTTTCTAAGTAAAACCTACACTAAATTAGTCAAAATGAGCCTAATAAAGCAAGTAAAAGGAGCCTCTTCTTAATGATATTGTTTGTTGTCCTAGAACAGAAAGCAATATCATTAAGTTTGCCCAAATTTATATTTGAAGCACTTAAGACTTGATCTATCTTTTAGCCTTAAAGATTTACTTTGAAAAACTAGCTAAAAATTAAAATAAGCAAGCTAGATCTACTTATGAATGAAGCTTTTTATGAGCGAAGTAAAGATCTAACTTATTCTAGCATGCAATAATATTTTGCTCAAGATTTAACTTTAAAATAACAAAACATTTAATTTGCATGCAAAAATAAAAATAATTGGAAGAAATCTTTTTAATTTTTGTTGAGAAAAAGGAAAGAGAAAGAGATGCTGGAGAGAAAGAAATGTTGGCAATGGATTCTTCTTAGTGGATTGTAGAGGGACTTTGTTCCTGTAGAAGGAGGTTGAAGATGATGGAGATTCAAACTAGAATCCTCCACTCCTCCAATCCCAAGGCCCTGCAAGCTTAGAAAATTTCTGCCAACACTGTGTCAAAGATGGGTGTTCCCTACACATGGGATCTAGAAAACATGTAAATTAATCGAAATGAACATGAAATCTTCAATCACATATGCTAATAACAAGAAGACCTATAAATGCAAACTAGCTTAATGGATCTTGTTTTTCAAGGACAAATTTGACAAAAGAGAATTGCAAGAAAGTAAACCTACAATTACCTCAACACATCAAAGGAACATTGAACATCCGCATATTGGCACAATACACAGATATGATCTCCAAAGTCTCTTTATTTCTATTTCAAATAGCATAGAAGCATTACAACAACATTTTCCCAAGTCTCCAATTCCCTTTTGTGAGGAAGGGGTTGCATTTCTTATATAGCTTGTGAGGGCGTGAGGTTTCCCAAGAAGGAAGGCGAGTTCACTTCAAAGAAAAGCGTGATGTTTCCGCATCACAAGGGCTAGTCATCTCCAAGGAAAAGCGTGATGTTTCCAAAGCACAAAAGCGCACAAGTCATCTTCAAGGAAAAGCGTGATGTTTCTAAATCACAAGGGCGCACATGTCAAGGGAAAAAGCGTGGTAAAGAGGAAGGTGCGCTTTCTTTCCTTGAGATCTCCACAATATGACAAATCACTCCAGTTAAGTCATCTTTTACTTGAGACAATTCGCCACCACTTGAGAAGACTACAAATACAAGGAAAATATGTCCCAGACATGTTTCCTTGATGTAAGGATTGCTGATTTTTCCTTTATTTGTCTTTTATTTGACAATTTTGGGAGAAAATGACTTTAAGTGATTAAATAATCACTATTATCCCTCAAAAAGGTAATACCTACGTAAAGTGGGTATTTTGAGTGTGAAAACGAATACCCCCAAGGCATATAATGCCTCCTAGTACTACTTATTCAACTTATCCATCTATTACAAATAAACTATCTTGATTTGTAGGAAATTTTTATTAACTGAAAACATTAAAAAATCCTAAGGGGGACTTAACGCAATTTCCATGTGACTCAAAAATGATGACTAGCATGGTAATATACATTAGACACTAGACTTAGACAAAACTACAAAGGCCTCACCATCAGTGTCTACTCCAGCTTTGGAGGTAATTGAGTGAAAAAAGTTAAAAATTATAACTCGCTACCAATGGCCGCAAGATATAATTAAAAATAAAAAAAACACTCTAGAGTAATGTACTCGTGATTTAGTCTTAGGGAGCTAAGCCTTTTACAAAGTTCATCATTCTAGGTCATCTTATTACAATGCCCCATAGGGGGTATGGAAATGCGCTATAGAAGAAGAAGAAGAAAAGAGGGGCCATAATGGCTGGCTGGACTTTTGAACTCTGAATTTGAACAATTACTTGTTCAACTTTGGCAGCTCAATTGCTAGTCCATCCTTGTGCAACTTGGTGGGTAACAGAGCCTCTATCTTTGCTCTTCATGTGTTATTTCAGCCGAGTCTAGTCGCTTATTTGAAGGGTCTATTCCTGCTTTCATGAGATCATAAGCACCCACCAGAGACTTACATCAATAGCCCTCAAATCAAACTTATCCACTCCCATATCAATTTGGTATGGGCGGTACACATTAGAACGAGTTAACTGTCAAGATTAGTAGTTTTAAGGATTACTTCAGCCCATACCAGCACTTCCATTAGGAGTACTTATTGCAAATTTTCATGATTGATCTGCCCTAAAGAAAGCTCCCCCTTACATGTTTACTTGGCATCTTCAGAGGTGCTTTACATGAGGATCTTGTTCATGCTTTTTTGGAGGTTAGAATTAGTATAATCCAGCACCTAGCTTGGAGGACGTTTCCTTGCTTGTGTGGAGCGTATTATTAGCATTTTTGGGCACACTTCTTGTGGAGAGGTGGGCGCTTTTGTTGGGGATGTTTCCTATTTGAGACATGGATATGTGTGTTTCCATTTTCAGACTTGAGTTGATGTTATTGTAGGTACTAGGTAGTGCTATGCGCTCCACATGGGCCATGTTTAGAATGCTTTGTTTGGATATGATCACTTGGCCTAAGTGCTTTGTTAGGAGTTGTTTAAAGCTTGTCTTGTGCATGCTTTTCTTTTGTTTGCTTAGGAACACTAAGACATCAAGTATAAGAGGAGAAAACTTTCTTGAAGGGGTGTTGGTGATTATTGAGTCCTTTCATCCTCTTCTGTTTGGTTTTTCCACAATTTATATCTCCTTCCTTTCATGCTGGGTCATTGAGCTTCATTTGAGAGGTTTTGGTGGCTCTTGCACGTCATTACTTGTGATTATATATTTGAGTGGTGCGAGGAACAAGAACTCAAGTTTTTGATTCTCAAATCTCATCAGGTTCTCGCTGGTATGATGTTCCTCTCATTTTTGTAGAAATTTCCAAAAGTCAATCTTTCATGCAACTTTAGAAATTTCTCCTCTTTCCTAGAGGCTTCTCGGATCTAGTCCCTGCAAATTTACAGCCTTAGGGATGATTTGAAATATAATAAAGCAATAGCTAGCTGTGGACAATATTTCACTTCTAAACAGCCCCAATCCACTAGGCAATTCAAGAGAAAAGATATCAAAACTTATGCCACAAATTTTAGCCCTCTAAGGCTCTTATCAATGATCATGCATAAACCGGATCTGAAAATCAGGTTATGAGAGTGATAATTACATCAGTATATTATGGTTTATTGTCTTCTATATCAATGCCTTAACAATTTCAGTCTCAACTTATGTCAAATTAGCTAGACATAAATGCTGGAAATTACCAAACCATGAAGACAATGATAACTGAAAATCAAATCTGCAATAAGACGATTTTGGATGACTGAAAACTCATATATATATATATATATATGAGATGAAGTTCAAGAACATACTCTCAGCATAAGATAAGTTAGTACAACCCTCCAAGCTCTCCAAACCCTAGATAGGGAAAAACATGCAAAACCCTAGCTCCACAAAAGATACTTCAACAAGCTAGAGTCAAACTAGCAAGTCCTTCTTGGCCCCATGCAAGGCTTGTCCTCTTTTCTTCCTACTCAACAAGTACGAGCCTAGGGTCTATCACCAAACCCTAACTCCTTGCCTCAGAGTAGAAACTCTAACCCTAGAATATTAAAGAATCCTCCAAGAAAGTGTAGTGTACCCAGGTCCTCGCCTGGGCCACACCAAACAAGTTACCACTCTAAAAACTGTCTTAACATGCCCAACAGAGCTTTCCGATAAAAAATATGTAACATGTAAGCTCTGCATATGCTACAAACATGCCGGTTAACTACTAACAAGCACCCATGCATACTCATATACATCTATAATTCTTCATGCAAGACGTTCATCAATGAAATGTACATCTAACAGATAATTAACATAGTCGAAGAATAAACACAATTTACACATATTAAGCACA
>JASDQU010259992.1:0-15705 GCA_032191745.1 Picea mariana
TATCTTTGAATAATCTCTTTACTTTTTACATATTGAGTATTCCTTATTAAGATTTTATTATTTCACTCATTCATAGATTATGCATAATAAGAAAGACCACCTTTATCTTAAATGCAAATTTTGAAACATTATGATCATCTTTTTTTTCGCAGCAGAAAATTTCTCGATATATTAGAATATATGGTGTTCTCAAGAAAATGTACATAGACAAATACCATCCAAACTCCAAACCAAAAGAGGAGTGATCCTTAAAAACAAAACTGTCATCTCTACAAGAGCTTGAAGGACCATGTCCTATCTAATGAGATTCCACATCATACAGGATAACAACCTATAAATACTGTGAAGGATTTAACCGCAATAATTTACTATAGAAATACACAGTCTCCAAAATATAGAAGGAAAGCCACACATTAATAGAGAAGCAAATAGTGAGAGGGGCCCTCATGTCCTTCAATCCATTTGTTAAAATTGATCTTCCCTTCTCGATCCTGAAGCACGTTTTTGGAAATGGCATCCGCCTTCCAATTATGTTCCCTATAAATATGTTCAAACCTGAGAGTACCAAAGGATTTGATTAATTCCTTGATCCTGTCCTTCCAACCCACTAGAGAGGTAACATTTAAATTTCCCCTGCAATTCAGCCACTCAATCACAATTTTTGAATCTCCAAAGACTTGATGCTGATCAAAGCCCAGCCAGAAATCCAAATACAAAGTCACCCAAACACCTAGAAGTTCATCCCTTGTGTTTGAACTAGGGCCACAATTGAGGGTCCACTTGTAACTAGTGTCTTCAGAAATTTTTAAAACACCTCCTGCCCCACTCAGTAGCCCATTTTCTTGAGAAACACCATCAAACCATCCCACAGTAAGCATAGTAAAGACACGAGTCTTTAATTTCCTAAGGCCCTTCCCACTCTGAGACCCAAAACCATCAATATCCCAAGACCACAAATGCCTCCTCCAACCTACAAACTGAAGCTGCCAATTTTTTTTTGTAAAGCATTATAAACATTTTTAACAAATAGTAAGCCTGAGTTGTCTCCACCAGTCCAAATTAGGTTGTCTTCTCTTTGCTAAAGTTGTACCCCTGATCCAATTAAGCCTTACAAAAATAACTCCATTCAAGAGCTATAAAACCCAACAGGCCCAAATTAGAATTGCTTTTCCACTGAGCGATAATGCACCCCTTCGAATTCTAAGCACTGGCTTGATAGAGATATCTGATATTTTTATTTTTTAGAGCCAATAAAAGGTCTTGTGAGAGCAGTGAAGGGTTCCCGATGCCCAAAATTTTGTCTTGGCCAATTAAAACTGAGTGCCCATTTCCATGATTCCAACTTAATCAATGAGTGATAAGTGGAAGAGACTTTAGTAGGTTTTTCCAAGTCTATGAGGCTAGAGGTTAGATTGTCGTGGTCAATCTGAGCCAGGTAGAGACATAAATATAAGGTAGATATTTATCCTTAATCACCCTATGCAAAATCCCTTCCTTTGTTAGGACATGCCACAAAGAGTTTGCAAACAATGCTCTGTTAAAATGGAAAATATTTCTAAGACCCCAATCACCAAAATATTTCGGTTTTGCTAACACCTCCCAGCTGCAAAGATGGAAATGGTGAGCAGAGCTACCTCCCGACCAAAGGAATTCATAGATCAATTGATGAATATTATTAAGCACAGAAATAGGGACCGCGACAAGAGCAATCCAGTAAACTGGTTGAGATTCCAACACCGCTTTTACAAGAATGCATCGACCCTCTAGAGAAAACCACTTATTACACCAGTGTCCAATCCTATATTCAAGTTTTTCTAGGAGCCATCACCAGTCATCAAACTTTAGTTTCTCAGCTTTTAAAAAATATCCCAAGTATCTAAAGCCTTCAGCCAGGTTGGAAAAATTAAAAGAAAAGGCTTCTTTAAACTTGTCCAACAACTCCCCTTGGATACCCGAATGGTGAAAAGTAGATTTGCACAGATTTATTTTCAACCCCGAAGCACAACATAACAAATTCATAAGGGTATTTATCTCCAACCATTCCTCTAGAGAGGCCTTTGTCATGATGAGGATGTCATCCATAAAGAACAGGTGAAGAATTTTGACAATCCTAGAGACCTTCACCCTCATCAGACTTCCCTCAGTCTGGCCTTTTTTCAGCAACAGGCTAAAACTTTCTATACCTAAAATGAACAGTAAAGGAGATAACAGACAACCTTTCCTTAAACCATAGTCACTGTGAAAAAAAGGACAGGCCTCTCCATTTATAAGAACAACAAAAGAAGAGCTAACTACACAACTCATAATCTAGTTTATAGAGGACAAACTAAACCCCGTTTGATTGAGAATCAATCTTAAAAAGTCCTAGTTTACATAGTCATACGCTTTCTTTAAGTCCAGCTTTAAAATTAGAGCCTTAAGATTTTTCAATTTTATACTGTGTAGACATTCTTGCACCGTCCCTATAGCATCCAATATATGCCTGCCTTTTAAGAACCAAGTTGTTCACTCGAAAGTGACCTTGAGAGAATAGGCTTTAGTCTATTTGTTATCACCTTTGTTATCAATTTATAGCATAATTTGCATAGCGCTATGGGTCTGTAGTCTCCAAAGGTTGTAAGATTATTTTCCTTTGGAATCAGCGCTAGAAAGGTGGAGTTTAGAGAGCTTTGGACCTTTCCTCTGATCCTAGAATCCTCCACAAGCTCTAGCAGATCATCACCAAGAAACTAAAAGAATTGGGTGAAAAATTCAACCTTCCAACCATCAGGGCCCGAACTTTTATCTTTGGCAAAGTGTTTCAAGACCTCCCAAATCTCTGACTTTGTGCAAGGATGATAAAAAAGTATAATATCCTCCTCATTTACAAAATGAAGAAAAAGACTGGCAGTATAAGATTGATTCGCAGAGGAGGGGGGATCACTGAGTTCAAACAAGCCTTTGAAATGTATTTTAGCTTCTTTTTTAAGGGCCTCTTGCCCCCTATGATACTGACCATCCTCATCTAGAATCTCCCAAATATGTTTTTTATTCTTTCTAGCACTGGAAAAATTATGAAAAAACCTTGTATTTTGATCACCAATTTTCAGCCAAATTTCTTTGCTCCTCTGTCTGCAGAGTTCTTCCTCAAGGAGAAGTAATGAAATACGTTTTTCCTCCAACTTTTAATGTGGCGGTCAGGTATCGAATCCCTCCCATCCCTCGGAATCGACGAAAGTGTTGCATGAAGCTCCTCCTCCAACGATTCTAATTTGAAGAGTTTATCACTTCTATGGAGTCGTGCCCAAGATTTGGTCATGTTTTTTAGCACTTTCAGTTTCCACACAAATCTAAGTTGAATATCAGATTCCACCATAAAACCTTGATCCAGCCAAACCTTTTTAACAATTTCAATAAACTCTTCCTCCGTCAACCAGGACAGGTTTAGTTTAAAAGGGTAGGCCGAGGGAAACTGTTGAAATTCAAATTGTGCAACCACCAGAGCATGATCTGAGATATAAGGGTACTCCACCCAGGATCTGAATCGACCCACTTCACTTAAGATGTTCTCTGATACCAAAATATGATCCAACCTTTTTGCAATACTGTCAACCCCTGCTCTGCCATTCTTCCATGTCAGGACCAAGACATCCAGAAGCAAATCCACTAAGTGATTTTCCTGAAACACGTCTTTAAATAAGACCGCCAGTTTTTCCAAATGTGCCAAAGCTCCCCAGACCTCATCCGCTCTAGTAGTGAGGTTTAAATTCCCTGCAGCAATCAAATTATTAGAAGCCAACAATCCTCTAGTGGCCACCTGTTCCCAAAATGGTTTCCTCTTGCTACAAGGCTCATAAACATTGAGCAGATTAATCTGCTTGTTATTCTCCAAAGTAGTGTCAGACAAACTAATTTCTCCACAACATAGGAAAGGATCCAAAACTAGCTTATTAGGATCCCACGTTTCCAATAACCCTCCAGAATTGCCAACAAAACTAACCACACAAGATAACCAACCAAGGAAAAAGGTTAACATAAACAACCGTGCTTTTTGTCAGGGGTGTTTTTAAGAAACCCCCCTAAATTTATATGTATAATAAATGGGCGAATCCCCATGATACATAGGAAAAATTGAAGGCTATTTTATCAATAATATAAAATGTATATATAATGTTTTGGCGAATCTTTTAGTTAATTTTATAATCTTGTAAAATATTGGCAAATCTTTCATTGAATTATAAAATCTTGTAAAATATTGGCGAATCTTTCACTAAATTATAAAACCTTGTAAAGTCTTAGGGTATCCTCCAATGACCTCACCTAAAGCCTCAATTTCCTAACCTAATTGAAAGACCTTGCCTTGCATTGGCATATCTTGCCTTGAAATGGCATGCCTTGCATTGACATGCCTCGCCTTGGCATGCCTTGCCTTGACATGCCATGCCTTGCCTTGCATTGACATGCCATGCCTTGCCTTGACAAGCCATGCCTTGCCTTGACATGTCTTGCCTTGCCTTGACAAGTCATGCATTGCCTTTACAAGTCATGCATTGCCTTTACAAGTCATGCATTGCCTTGAGAGCTTCAAAGAATCCATAAGTATATGGTTGGGGTATACATGCACATTCAAAGAAGAGTGATAGCCAAAAAGAGATAAGTTATGTGATTGATGTCTATTGCTAATGTTGTGAGTGTTAGCACTCAAAAGCGCACCATCAAAATTTTATCCCCTTCACCAGATTTGTGTTGGATTTGCTAAATCCTCGAGTCTTTTGCCAGTTGTCATAGCCTCCAAATTCTCCAAATTTATTTTTGTTATTAAACATTTTAGCAAAAAGGTGGTGTTGTCATAGCCTCCAAATTCTCCATATTTCTTTTTGTTATTAAACATTTTAGCCAAAAATTGGAGTGTGCTTGAAAGTGTCCTACTAATCTAATACCTAAATTATTGCCTATCAACCAAGTATCTTCTTTTTGTTATTAAACATTTTAGCCAAAAAGTGGTGTGTGCTTGAAAGTGTCCTACTAATATAATACCTAAATTATTACCTATCAACCAAGTATCAAGACTTTAGTCTATGAGTCACCACCAAATCCAACAATAAAAAAACCACACAAGCTAAGACCTAGCGCTAAGCGCCTAGGCACATGGGGGATCCCACGAGGGGCGTTTCTAGTGCACTACGCGTCGAATAGAGTTAGGAATATCGGCGCATATAAACAACAAAATCAGCCTTATCCTCTTGCATGTGGGACTATGCCCATATTCAAATATATATTAAAAAAACATGTTTAAGGAGATTGCCTAACCCTTGTAAGGTGGAGGTTCTTTACAACTCAGGTGTCGAAACCATGCAGATTCAAAACAATAAAATGCAATATCAGACATGTGTGAAACCGTTTGTTTTCAAACACCAAAGCATCGAAAACATTCATACAAAGTGTCAAGGAAATTTGCAGGTGTCGAGTGTGTTTCAAAGACGCCATAGAAGTTGTTTCCAACATCTTTCCAAGAAAAACTTCTGTCAAACAAAGTGCATAAGCTTCCTTCAACGTTCTATGATGCGTTATTTCTACAGAGTTAATGGATTTATGTTCTTGGTAGTCTTCATATTATTCCTCCTCGTATTTACTTCATTGGGAGATTCTTTAGTTGTATCGGGAAGACAAATGTTGGTGCTGAGTGGGGAGAGAGACAAAGATGGAGATCCCCGGCACAAAGAGCACTTTCTCAGAGTGGTGGAGTCGAGAGAGGCAGCAGTGTAAGACAACCCCTTGGAGTCTATCGATTACAGTCCCTATGAAGATCCACGACGTCGTAGCCATTTTAGCAGAGAGATAAATGTTTACACAGAGAGGCATTGCCCTCCTCTAGACCAAAATCTTCTCTGTCTTGTTCCACCACCTGTCAAATACAAAAATTCTTTTGCTATGGATTGAAAGCCTCCATAAAATATGGCATAACAATATGCCTCATAACAAGATTGCAAATGATATAAATCAGATTATTATGAACCTTAAGTCATATTATTGTGCAGCTGCGGATGTTTGGGCACATATGGACATTCGATAAGGATGCAAAAGTGACAATGTTGGGTTTGGTACCAAGTATGGCACAGTCTTGTAAGCATATTAATTGTGTTGTTGGTCATAAATAGTCAAGTATTCAACGCTTAGTTTTAAGGGAGAGGCATCAAATGTTGATAAATAGAAATGACTAATGGGAAGAGCCTTTAACAAGCCAGGGAAGAAGTATGATCCTGAAAGATAAAAATTATCTTGGCCAATTCAAATGCAGTGTTCATGCTCCAGACATGCCATTCATCCGAGAGATCAATGTGAAAAGCTTGTTGGGATATTTATGAAGGAACTAAACTATGGAGGATAGGAAGAACAAACAAAAAGGGCATCTAAATCTCAAGCAATTAGTTTAGATGATGGTTTGCTAAGTACTAAAAGTAACCACAACTCATTTGAAAATGATGTTTACGGAAGGTTTCTCCAACTCTTCTTCAACTGCTAAGACTTCCAGAAATCAATCAAGCATGCAAGAAAGGAAAAAACAGAGTATACAGCTAAGTTTTCAGTGCAAAACAAGAAAATTATACTTTGTGCGCTGAAAACTGGCTGTAGAATGCCATTTCACAGGAATTGGTTAGATAAGGTTCAAAGTTCCATCAAATCAAGAGGATCTCTCGAATAGGCCCAAGACTAGAAAATAGTCAAAGTGGCACACATGTATTTTCTTTTGTAGAAACAGTGCCTTAAAAATAGGAGATTGGTTATTACATGTGTCAAATATTTGGGTGCCAGTGTAGGAAATTTTGGTGGAATAGTTAACCCTCAGAACTGGGACAAAGCTGAAGAAATAAACAGGAATTGGGATAATATATATGAACCATTCCCAACCCCTGTATATTTTTGAGGAAGAACTTTCCATCTTTTCTAGAATTTAAGAACATCAACAAGCAAGAATCTGGGAAGAATAACAAGAAAAAGAAAAGAGGGAAACAACAGTTTTCACCATTTCGGGGTTGGAAGGGTTGCAGATTTTCCATAAGATTCTATCATGTATGAGGCTATGGGATTGGCATCTAATCATGCAAATTATATAAAGCTCCAAATTAGAGTTCGAAGCACCGAAAAGAGCATTTTGTACTCAATTTCTTCAATTGTGATGCTGCTCTTTTCACCAGAGAATTAAATAGCCCTCAATATAAGTTTATCTCATATTTGAATTGCCAAAAACAGAGCCAAGACGAACCTCATAAATGCTATTCAATAATGGATGAATGAATTGTGTAAAGAATGTATCAAGACAACTTATTAAGTCCTTTAAATATACCATTGGCATGAAGATTAAGCTCTGCAACCTTTGGACAATAATTAACCTTGAAATACAATGATAAACCTTGAAATACATGTGGAACATCCAAGTGTTAAGTGAGAGACTAGATTTTCTATTCTGCATTTACCTATAGACAAGGTGGGTGATAAAATATAATTCCTTTCTTTCCATTCATAGGAATAAGGTTTGCATAGTCCAATCAAAAGGATGCCACCCATTTTCTATGCTAAGTTTTACCATCCTCCCTAAACCGTACTAGTGAGGTGTTAAAATGGTAATCTTCCTATTGAGGGGGGAACCAGTCATTTTTCCAAAACTTAGGAAGTAAATTGACGATTATTGTACAGAGAATTTGAGAACAACATACTATTTTTGTTTTTTTCACTATCAAAATAGTTTGTTTGAACCCCCAAAGTAATAACCTAATAGTAACACAACACTTCTGAGAACATATGTAAATGTATAGCTACTAGGTAGAGGGGCCAACCTAACAATACCAGTTTCCAAAAAGAGCCACTCTCTGTCAAAAAATATAAATGAACCATGAGAAGAATGTCTCTCAATGAAATCAAATTCATAAGGTGAGGAAATAGAGAAAATATCTAGGTAGTAGGCATAATCTGTGATTGGGAACTTAACATCTATGTCATCTCAGGATTACAAGTATATTAGGTAAATTATCTTTTCTCCTTATCAAGGCTGCACAACTTTAAAAAGAGTACAATGCCCTAAGAAAAGGGAACAAACCTTAGTGAAATTAGCTAAAGGATGGATGAATACCATCTTTCTTTCTTCCAGGTTCATCATTCACAATAGTATCTCATAAGGTTTGAAAATCCAAGAACCGTACAAATACATAAACACCTATCACCTAGAAATGGGAGACATATCTCATACCTATCGAAACTTAGGCACATATCACTACATACTTCAAGCTAGCATACCACTTTGAACTTGCGTTTATGCCTTGACTTTATATGCATGTTACAAGAGACTCTTGGAGCTAAGACATAACCATTGTCCATAGTTAGTTAATAACTTGGTGCAAAGCCTACATAAGTAGAAATAGAGATAAAGACAAGGACAAAGATAAGCTTGGCCTTATCCTCCTTATGTAACGAATAATTGATTTTACATATGAATGCACCAAACTATTATGTGTTGTGCTCTTACTTGAAATAAGGAAGGAGAGTATTTGAAAAGTAATGGCCATGCAAAAAGACCTAGAGAATCCAAGAAACCAAACATTCGAACAACATCCATAAACAACTCAAGAAACCACAAGATTTACCATCATGCCACCCGAGGATCACAAGGAATCCTTTGATCTTTTTCTAAAGCATAAAGTAAGGGAATAAATCACCAATCAAAGAACAAGAATGACAAGAATACAATAAATCAAAAGAGAAACCCCCATAATAGAAATAATAAGGCCTTTCCAAACCTTACTAATTAGGATGTGATGGAATGTGCAACAAAATATTTGAGCATGCATGATTGACCACCATTTCTACAGTCCGAGGGACATGAAACAAAGATGAACTAGTATGGTTTAGGGAGGATGATCCATCTTAGAATAGAGAATGGGTGGCATCCTTTTGATTGGACTATGAAAACCTTATTCCTATGAATGGAAAGAAAGGAATTATATTTTATCACCCACCTTGTATATAGGTAAATGCATAATAGAATATCTAGTCTCTCACTTGACACTTGGATGTTCCACATGTATAATTCCCACCTGAATGTTCCATATGATAGTGTTCCAACATATGACACTTGTACATTTGCATGAATATAGTTTCTAGTTGGTCACATGATGGGCAGGTTGTCATTGGATGCCTTGAATTTTTTTGTTTCCATGATTTGGCCCTTCCTCTACATTGATGACCACACCTCTGTAATGATTTCCCTGCCTCTCCCTGAATGACTCGAGGAGGTGAGTTGCAACTCATTATAAAACTCAAACCGAGATTCATATGAATAAATCATCAGTTTCATTGGATTAAGAGCATTGGGTTTCAGTTAGTGGGGCCCCTACGCTATCATTCCGTCGACCGAAAAAACATTTGTTGGAGTATCTCTGACACTAGGGTTTTGGTCAATGAGGCATAATGCAATTTCTGAAGACAAGGTCGATTTTCAAGAACACTCTGTCAGGATTTTTTTGCTAGTGTAGTCACATGGGCCTTGTCCAAACAAACTTGCGAGAACTTACGGAACTCCATTATGCTGCTCGGTTTGGATTTTATTCCCATAGACGAAATTTGTCACATGTCCTTGAATGGCTTGAGGAGGCAAGTTGCAACTATCGATAAAACTCAAACCAAGACTTGGATGTACGAACCATTAGTTGCATTGGATCTAGAGCACCTGGTTTAAGCTATTGGGTCTCCTACACTATCATTCCGTCGACCGGAAAACCATTTGTTGGAGTATCTCCAACACTAGGGTTTTGGTCAATGAGGCATAGTGCAATGTTTGAAGAGGAGGTCGATTTTTATGAACACTGTGTCGGGTCTTTTTGGCTAGTGTAGTCATGTGGACCTTGGCCAAATAGACTTGTGGGAGCTTACAAAAGTCCGTTATGATACTCGGTTAAGATTTTATGCCCCTAGACCAAATTGACCACATGTCCTTAAATGGATTGAGGAGGCAAGTTGCAACTCATGATAAAACTCAAACCGAGACTCAGATGCATGAACCGTCGGTTGCATTGGATTAAGAGCACCTATTTTTAGTTAGTGGCCCCCCTATGCTATCATTCTGTTGACCAAAAAACCATTTGTTGGAGTATCTTTGGCACTAGGGTTTTTGTCAACGAGGCATAGTGCAATTTCTGAAGATGAGGTCGATTTTCAAGAACACTTTGTCGGGTGTTTTTGGCTATGGTATTGGTATTGGTATGGTATGGTATTGTATTGATATTGGTATTGGTATTGGTATGGTATTGGTATGCATATCATTGCCAATGCATACCATTGTGGTATGCAATGGTATTGATATTGGTATGCAATGGCATGGTATTGGAATTGGTATTGGAAATGTTATTGGTATGGTATGGTATGGTACTGGAAATGGTATTGTTATGCATATCATTGTCAATGCATACCATTGCAATGCAATGGTATGCAATATTGGTATTGTTATTGGTATGCAATGGTATTGGTATGGTATTGGTATTGGTATTGGTATGGTATGGTATGGTATGGTATTGGAAATGGTATTGGTATTGGTATGGTATGGTATGGTATTGGCAATGGTATCGGTATCGGTATTGGTATTGGCAAGGCATAAGGGTATTGGCAATGCATATTGGTATTGGTTTTGGTATTGGCATTGGTAATGCTTAATACTTATCCTTCATTCACTTCCACCTTCGTAGTGTTGGTCATTGGCCTAACATTGATTCTTTGAAGAGTAATACAACCATCAATACCTTAAACATCAATTCATTGATGTAGTATACACTAATATTTCAACCAAGAAAACTTTAAAAGACAAACAAGACAACGTGTGTTGTTATTCATGGCATGGAATGGAGAACGATAGTGCAATAAACATTCTCTCATCCTCTATTGGCTACATGTAATACTCTTTCAGTCTTGACATCAAAAGTATAATTGCATTAGAGGAATGTCAGTCTCATGCTAATAGGTTTCCTATGATGATTGCATAGGAACCTAGTGCATAGACCATTTTTCTCTTCTCTTAGCTAAGTATAGCTCATTTCCCTTTCTAAATAATCAATAAATCTTTTCAAAGAAAATACAAAATAAACATAGTAGATCCTAAAAGGTGAAGATGCTCAAGTCATGTGAAAAAATGAAAGGAAATAAAAAAATATTTCCTTGACCATCGAACATATTTAAAAAATAATCATAATTATGGAGAACACATTGCGTGCCCACAAAATAACTAAAGGCATATATTAAGCCTAAGACCATATGTTTCGCAAATAAATGTCACATGTTTCTCAAATAAATGTCATGAAAAAAAGATGAAAAACAATTTTTTACTCAACAAAGGTATTTAACTTTAACCCAAACCCTTGACTCAATGGAAATTAGATGAAGCCAATCATTCCATAACAAAAGGTTTAGTCAAACATCAAATGAGAACTAGAAGCATTCAAGGGCCTAACACATTTTTAACCAAAATAAACACAAAATTCCAAACTTGACAAAATTTTCCAAAATGCAACAAACAAACAAACCATTATTATTTATCAACTTATTAGAGCATGACATCAAATAAATTTTATCTACTTAAATGAGCCCATTATTGCTTAGTGGAATTCTTGTTAAACGAGTATCTTCTCTTTAATACTAGAACACTATCTATGTGAAGAGATAGGTCCCATATTCATCAAATTCCAACTTCATTTCCTATCACATACAAGAAATAGACAATGCAATAGTTAAATATAAAAACATCAATCTTAAAACAACTTGCATCAAGAAAATGTGGCTCCAATTTTACAATGAAAAACACAAAATATAGATTATAGAACCTATTTTGACTTGAAATGCATCCTCAAATTGGCATATAGTAATCTTGCTATGATAAAGAATTTCTAACCTACTCCAAAAATAGAGGAAAAACGTATCACAAGAATCACATCATCTATGTTATTCCATTCACTATTTATTTCACCACCAATAGAACACATATACCGAAATAAGTGTTCCCTAGGCCCTCATATATATTGGATTAGATCAAATCTTGCAGTATATCAATTTCCTAGTTCTCATCTTGGTGCTCATTTTCTTCATTCTGAACAAGACCCTCTCCAGATGGACTATCATTATGAGCCTCCAAATAATTATGTTCAGTATCAAGTTCATTAGAGAAACTTGTTATATTGTTTTTGCCCCTTCTATCACAATCTGATCACCAAAGAGCTAGTGCTCTTTCATATGGAAAATTGGTAATGTCATACTTTGTTACATATAATCTTAAACATATAACAATATGTTTATCAAGCTTGTTCCTCATCTTTGACTTCAAAAATGATATTGCACTAAACATTCTCTCATCCTCCATTGATCCCAAAATCATGGTTTGACACAAATCCGCTAATTTGAAATATTCAGATATGTTTTCTTGTAAGTATTGGTTAGCACCTAAAATAGTCCATGATCTTGTTATTGCACCTATTCTAGAGGATTCTCCAAAGCGCGAAATTGGTTCCACATTGTTTTAGCGAAGCGTGTTCCTTGTTGAAACAATTTTGATTGATCCAAAATACCTTCAAACTATTCTCCATGTATCTCGACCTTCTTGCAAAAGTGGTCCACTAAAGTATTTAATTTTTCCACAAAGTCACGTTTTAAAGTAGGTTGACATTTTAAATTTTTCCAATATTCAGGGTACACCACAGACATGGCCTCCAACAGTTCATCTCGAGGGAATCGTTCTCTTATCTCTGATGATAGTGACTTTGCAATTTCTATCATGTTGCATCTCACTAAAATGACAACATTGTCGAATAGGTCTCTTGACACAGGGCGCTCTTTGGTGGTTTGTCCTGTCGTATCAATATAATGAAAAGGAACCATATACCCATGCACTTCCATACATAGTATCCCTTTTTCATCAAACTTCAAATAATTTTCAGTATTTTCTATATCAATGATTGTAGTCCAATTTGTAAACCGTGGACCTACNTGTTTCAGCGAAGCGTGTTCCTTGTTGAAACAATTTTGATTGATCCAAAATACCTTCAAACTATTCTCCATGTATCTCGACCTTCTTGCAAAAGTGGTCCACTAAAGTATTTAATTTTTCCACAAAGTCACGTTTTAAAGTAGGTTGACATTTTAAATTGTTCCAATATTCAGGTACACCACAGACATGGCCTCCAACAATTCATCTCGAGGGAATCGTTCTCTTATCTCTGATGACAGTGACTTTGCAATTTCTATCATGTTGCGTCTCACTAAAATGACAACATTGTTGAATAGGTCTCTTGACACAGGGCGCTCTTTGGTGGTTTGTCCTGTCTTATCAATATAATGAAAAGGAACCATATACCCATGCACTTCCATACATAGTATCCCCTTCTCATCAAACTTCAAATAATTTTTAGTATTTTCTATATCAATGATCGTAGTCCAATTTGTAAACCGTGGACCTGCGAAAGACTCTGGCATCGTATACAAATTATCCAATGAAAGGCATGCAAATTTTCTTGCATTTGTGTATTCTACAATATACATTGTGCGACTTTGAGACATTTTCACAAGGACATTCATTTCATCTAGCATAGGAAGAATTCCAACCAATGTTAATAATGTCTCTATGTCAATTAGTCGAAAGAGAAGATCTTGAGCTTTATCTACACTGAAGCGATCTTCATACATCACCCCTACCAAGGTCTGGTACTCATTAAATAATCTCTGAGTTGGTCCATTCATTGAGATCCATCTTGTATCAACATCTTTTAATAGCTTGTTTCTATTTATAACACCGTCAACAAATTTTTTAAACTCTGAAAATCATTTGGGACTACGAGAAAAATATGCATAAGCCTCTCGTACAAGATCTTCAACTTTTGAAACTGATGGAAACTTGCTTACTATTTTAAATGAAAGATTCATCCTATGAGCCATACAATGAATACTCAACATATACGGTGAAGTTGATAGTTGTAGTCTAACACAAAGGCCATTCCTTTGTCCTTGCATTACTGATGCTCCATCTGCTCCAACACATACCAATTTTTTTGTGATCATTAAATGATCCATACCACCACTTTCCTTCAAACTATTATTAACAAGTTCATAAATATTTTCAACTGTAGAATTCTCCTTCATTTTGTGAACCCCAAGTAGATAGGAATGCCTAATATGGTCATTAACCATATAAATACTCATACAAATCCATGAAGTATTATCAATAGCTGTAATCTCATACGAAGACAATGACAAAAACCTAGCACTTGCAATCTTCTCTTTCATATCATCCTTTTCTAATTGAGCTAGATATTTTGCCCATTCCCAACCACTCGTTAAAGACCAATGAGAAGATGGAAAGTTTGGCATTTGAAGAAAATATAGATATTTCATGTAATCCAGATAATCTGTCATAGGATGCCCTTTAAATGAGACGTTAAATACAATGCTTAATTGAATTGTCTTGGATAACAAATTTCTTTCCATTGTCTTTTTGAATAGAGATGTGATGCTTCCTCCGCCTGCCTCTAGTTTTTCCTTACTTATTAAATATTCATTATATTCATCAGCATATTTGACATGTCGACATTCCTCAGAATATTTCCATCTGACAATAGATTTCTCCTCACCATCTACAATTTTCTTTTCATACACCTTTCCTACATGCTTCTCAATTGTATCTAACTTCATCTGAAATGTCGTTGGCGTGCCAAGTTTCCAACTACACATATTGCATCTAACTTTTGGTTTCTCTTTCTCATTTTTTGGAGGTAATGGTTCAATAAATGGAAATTTTGAGACCCAATCTGGTTGGAAGCCTCTCCCTATGTCCCATTGGCCTTTTTGTCTTTTTCGTGAATTGGTTTTGTTCTTTTCCAATGAAATATTTTTGACATTTGTAATGTCAATTTCTGGTGAAAATGCATTTATCTCACTTTGATCACCAGAGGAACATATTTCCTTATCTATTATTTGGATATTAGATGCATTTTCACAAGAGTTGACATCTTTTTCAGTGATAGGTTGCTCAAAAGAACTTGAAGCATGAAAAGAATGTGGATCCTTGGATTGAGGTCTTTGAAAGTATGATGACAGATCATTTTATCTTGATCTTTTCTTCCCAGGATTAGTGTTTGACATCTCAATAAATATTCCACAATTGAAATTTAAAATTGATCTAGAAGCCAAAAGTGAAACCCGCAAGAGAAATAATATAAAATTAGTAAAATTCCTACCAAGTATAGAATATCTATATGTATTTATATTTATTATCTTTTTTTATAAAACCAAATTCTCTAACTTATCCTTTATTGTATATAGTTTCTATGATTCAACATATACTAATTAACAACATTAATTATCTCATGCTAATCTTCAACTTGTAACCATTTTATATTTTCAGGATAGTTGTATTACACTATCTATTGACTACAACCTTATAATGCTTCTATATCCATTACTAACTACATTTTCCCTTTCAGCAACCATAGAGATGAATTTGTTGGCAATGTGGAAATCACCACACACACAAATACTTTTGGAAATTCAAATAGTATTATAATAGTTCTAGTGCATTTATTGATCAACCCAAAATCCATAGCTATCCTCTCACTATGACCATATAGTAGGTATTCCTTGTCTTCCTCATCCACATCATGCCATAAAAAACTTGTGTTAGGAACATAACTTTCTAATCACTAG
>JASDQU010259995.1:1051-15704 GCA_032191745.1 Picea mariana
GTTGATGATGTTGGTACATATTGATGAGTCATAGTTGATGAGTAGTTAACACATGATTGGTACATACTTCATACATGGTTGGATGCACTTGTTTATGGTATAGGTTGATTACAGGTTGATGCATGGTTGATGCACTTGTTTATGGTACAAGTTGATTACAGGTTGAGGTACAGGTTGATGAATGGTTGATGCATGGTTCAGATTTATTGGTACAGGTTTACAACGGTATATCTCACAGTGATAGTGTGACAGTGGTTTCATCATTCTACTTCTACTTTAGGGTGGCAGGACGGGGCAAGGATAGGTGGTTGTAGCCACCTTCTGGTTGTAGATAGAGAACATAGGGGGTTGTAGCCTCCTTCTGGTTGTAGCCAGAGTATTGGGGAGTTGAAGCTTCCCTCAGATTGTAGCCTGAGAAACAAGGGGGTTGGAGCCTCCTTCTAGTTGCATCTAGAAAACAAAGGAAGTTGGTGTTTCCAATGAATGTAATTCTTCAAGACATATAAGAAAACACATTCTGTGGTTTTCTCCCTATTTGGGTGTCCACTTAAAACACTGGTGTACTATGTATGTGTATGATTGTTCATTTGTTCATTGCTTATTTACTCTATAGTTATTGGATGATAACGCTTCATTGATATAACACTTGGATTATATGGTTAAAAGGGATTAAATTGCTCAATTACTGGTTCACCCCCCCCCTCTCAGTAATCCGACAAGTAGTTCATACACCCTGTCATTATCTTTCTTTTCATTCCAATAATGAAAATTGTGCTTTTATGCAATATTACTAACAATGAGTTATATGTTAACCACTCATCATAAGTATTATGAAAATTGTGCTGATATGCAATATTACTAACAATGAGCTATATACGCTAACCACTATTCATAAGATTTTTTTTTTTCTTTATAGGGAAAACATGCATCACATATCCATTCATGAGTTTAATATGGAAGATATTAAAATTCTGAAAAACAATATCCAAGACAACTAGACAACTACAAAAATCCAAAAACCTTTTGAGGGAATGTTTTATCTAGTAGATCTACTATCTATAAAATATAAGAGAGTATTGTTTATATATATAATCAATACTCGGCCCAAATTCTAGTTGGATGCATTGAAAAAAGTCGCATTGAAAAATAACATTAACACTCCCCTTTAATCAAATCTTAAGGAGTAAAATAAAAAATGGGTCCTAACGACTAGGCATTCTAAGGTACTCAAGTACAAAATTTCATAAGATGAGAAAAAGTGAGAAACCCATAGAAAAAAAAAATCCTTCCCAAAAGAGAGAAAACAACATAAACAAAAGGTGAAGGAATGACGACTTAAGATGACTCCCAAGGACAAAATCCTTCACCCAAAGCATAGATTGTAGCTGAAGAAAAAGAGATGATGGCAAAGGTAAATCCCTTGGCCAAAGGACACACCTTATGTTTGTCAATAGAGCCATGTAGACCCATTTATGGTGAACCAACTTTAATCCCTTAAGAAGAGGAACAATATCCCAAGTGTGATTCTTTACTTGTGCATCCCATTTAGGTATCTCGACAACATCATAAAATTTGTGTGGATCATATCAAATGGCGGGACTCAAAAAGGAGACACCAATGGTTTTTGACTGAGTATGGTGACTGTCAGAGGTAGAATAGATGAAATCGATTGGGTCACAGCCATACCACATTTTTTTCTTACAAAGGATCATCATCAAATGTTGTTCTTGACCAAGTTGTTTGTGTTTACAATGCTCATGTTTGGCATTGATAGAATATTTTCTTATGGTTAATTTTCATCTCCAAAATGTTCATCATCTTCTTGTTCTACAAAGTAAAAAATGTCATCATGATGTGCACCATCATTGGCATGAAAATCTATGAGAGTAGAATGAGAGAATGTGGATCTAAAATGCTCATAAAAATGGACAGTCCTCGAGAAGAAGACATCTTTTGAAATGTTATCAAATAACCTATATGCCTTCATATCCTCATAGTAACCAACAAATCTAAATGGTTGGCTCTTCTTATTTGTAACTTTGCAATTTTCATCTAGGATTAAGGCCCATGGTGGACTACCAAATACTATAGAAGTAGAGACATCAAGATTAACATGGCTCCAAGTTGAATCATATGAAAAATTTCCCTATGAATCATCCTATTATGAATATAATTGACATAATTCACTACTTCAACCGAGAAAGATTGTGCCATTTTCTTGGACTGAATCATGCAGTTTTCCATCTAATTATGTTGAATGCCATGTTCTCTATAGAAATACTTGATTGACATTGGACTAAATCCTTGATTGAGATACCTCATCCTCATTATATGTGGGTAGTCTCTTGATAAGAAGAGATGACTTCTTATTAAAAAAATCCTTAAAAGTAACAAAGACCTCACTCTTATAATTAAGGAAATACACCCAAGAATGACTAGATAAGCCATCAATAAATGTAAGTGCATACTTCTACACTTGTTATTTATGAATATAGACGGAACTCAGGATCGCCTTGCTTCTACGCCTTTTATCCATGAATATAGTCAGCATCTCTTTGGTTGGAGGAGTGTACAATATCATTATAGATGGAACACATTTTCAACGTTTCACCATATATTTGCTGCATAAATAATACATACAAACATAACTTTGCTTTCCATCCACGACCATGCAGTTGTCGTTTAATTTCATTTCAATTATTGGATTTCCATCCACGACCGTGCATGCCTACCTTTGAATACTTTTTTTTAATTATTGTATTTTTGGGTCCCCGGTAGGATTATTGTTTCTGCCTTTAACATTATTTTATTAATTTAATTTGTACAATAAAATGAAAGATACATTTTATTATTATTATAGAATTTTACAATCAAATAATATAAATATAATTTTTTTTTTTTTTTTTAATGTTTTAATATGTAATTTTACTTTTAATTTTCTATTTTCAATAAAAATATAAAATTTAATTTATTCTTATATTTTTTAAATTTTGTTTGGTCGATTTTTTACCTCTCTACAATGTGTTTAGTCAATCTTGTGATCATGTATCTCTTGAGGGCATGTGATATCACGACGTTTCTCACTTTGCTACTTGGCAACACCAATGATACTTTTTCCGGACTACGCTTCTTCACCTAGAGCATACCCATACTTCGCTCTAGGATACCGGTAAGTCACACTCCTACTCTAGTGCAACTCTTGTATACTTAGACAATTGTTAACATCTTAGCACTTAGTCATATATAAACATACATCCATAAGTATGAGAATCCAAGAAAACAACAATGAAACAGACGAGAGAAAAATAGATATAGTGCATGATGCAAAAACCGTGTCTAACACTCGACTAAGTCTTTGTTATTGTGAAACACAATCACTATCGACTTGGTTTACAACTTCGGCAATGTCAAACGACTTGTCTCACCTCACCAAGATGCTCATACACCGATTTGTTACAACAAGACTTTATGTCACAACCATCTTGCAACCTCCTGCGATGCACCTCAGACATGCCCTCAACTGCAGATTTTCTATCTGTTTGTTTCTATAGACTTCACAGATTTCCGTTTTTCCTCACACATGCCTCCAACAGACCCATGTTTCCAAAATTCCCCAAAAGAATCCCAAAAGAATCTCTTCCAACTCTATTCACTTAATACACCTCAAGGAAACAAAATTTCTCCCATGTGGAGCGACCTGGCTCCATGAGGGAGATCACCCCCCTTCGTCTTAGTCTGCCTCATAACCTTAGAGATCTTCTTTCTCTCCTTCCAATATTCCTTTTCAGTTGTGCACCTTTGTGGCTTTATAGGATCCCATCCAAACCAAGTGTCATGTCTCTTTTCCCATGGGTGAGACAACCCATCAGTTCATCAAGTTTCACCCTTTGCGAGGTTGGGATGAATCATCATGTGGGCGCATTTAGGAAGATTTCCTAGCTGACCCAACAAATGCTTCATTATTGTTGATATTATGGTAGTTGCTGGAGGAATTAAAACTCCACGTGTAACTTTGACAAGAATAGAATATTCTGAGAGGTAAGAAGAAACCCTATAGATTTGAACATAACCCTAGAAGACAAGTCAGCTAAAGAAAATAATTAATATTTAGTTTTTAGCCTCCAAAAAGAGAAGTCGGCCTAGAAAACTAAGGAAGAGCAGTATAACTACAGGATGTCAGAGCTCATTTGGATACACACAAATCGCAACTGCAGAAATTTAGTGCACACTGTAGAAATTTAGTAAGTGTGCAAGTATGGAGAGTAGTTGCAGCTGCAACTAGTATATTTTAGTTTTAGGCTTGGACTTTCTCTTGGTTATGGTTTGGACTTTCTACTTGGTACGCTAGATTTGGAGAGTGGTACACTAGTTTGATTGGCTTTTGGACCTAGGGTTTGCTTCCATAATTATTCTCTCTGTCAAGGTTAAGGTGCTTGGGGGTGGCTTCAGCCTATGGTTGAGTGACAATATTGTTATATTGTCTATGGTTAAACGAGCACACCTATTATTTCTAACAGTTTATGGGCCCACACTATCTTCGGACAGTCTAACTGCTGGAAGATAGATTAGGAGGATTTGCTCAGTTATAGTTGCAATTGATGTCAAATTTTTTGTTGCAACAACGAAACCCTAACCCTCTTGTTAAGGAACTTTAAGTGAAGAGATTGACCTAATTCTTGGATAGCCTAGTGCGCCCTAGACTAGCACACCTCCTGGTACTCTCAACAAGCTAAGACATCAAGTTTGATTTTTTGGTCAAATTCAAAGGTTGACCAAGTCCAAGTAGTCATGAATTACTCTATGAAGTCAGAAAATAAGTTAGAAGGGGCTTCTAACTTCAGAGCATGGAAGACGGGGATTGATATCATCCTTTCCAAAGATAAAGTGTTGTATATCATGAAAGGAAAGATCATGGAACCAAAGTTTGAAGAAGGAAAAGAGAAGGAACCTCATAACATCGCAGTTATGGAGAAGTTCAAGAATAATGACATCAATGCCATGAGTATCATAGTGGAATCTATAAAATAGCACTTGATAACCTACATCTCTCATCTTGTATCATCTATGAATATGTATGATGCCCTAAATAACCTCTTCTCAGTCAGAAACATTGGACAAGTAATGATTCTGAAGAATGATCTCCGTGACATGAAAATGAATATTGAAGACAACATTGTTGATATTATGGTAGCTGTGGGAGGTGTTTACCACCACATATAAACCTGACGAGAATAGAGTACTCTGGGAAGCAAGAATAAACCCTAACAAGTTGGCTAATAACCCTAAAAGACATGTCGGCTCAAGAAGATAACTTGTATTAGGTTATTAGCCTCCAAGTAAGAAGTCGACCAGAAGAAATAATATATACTGAACAGACAGATACCCAGAATGAGAAGTCGGACCAGGTAGTTAGCCAGAATTACTATAAATATAGGAGACCAGTCTTCATTCTAGCAGGCAGTCTCAGAACTTCATAGCAACACTTATGCGCATTGCAGTACCCAATTTTGTGCACAGGTTTGGAGGAGAGCTTCCATTGCAGCAACTGCAGCTAGCATATCATGTTTGCCTTAGAATATCTCTTGGTTAGGGTTTGGACTATCTGATCAAATCTTGTTGGTGCGCTATACTCGGGGAAAGGAGCACTATCTAGCCTAGGGTTTGCTTCCATAGTGATTCTCTTTCAAGGTTAAGGTGCTCGAAGGGTGGCTTCAGCCTATGGTTGGGTGACAATAGAGATATTGTCAATGGTAAAATGAGCACATCCATTATATTATAACAGGTTATGGGCCCACACCTCCTTCATCCAGTCTAACCTTTGGAAGGAAGCATAGCCATAAGGATATTAAGATTGTTGAAGAACTTCCACTAGTGTTTCTAGTAGGAGAAGCCACTAGCGCATTGCCACTAGGGTTACTAGTAGGTGCAGTTGCAGAAACCCTAATCCTCTCGTTGAGGCGTAAATAGACATGTTCATTTTGGTGCGATGGAAAATTTCTTTTCCTGATCCATTCTTCCCAATGAAAAATTTTATTCACATGAAAAAAAAAAAAGTGATTTGCAATGCACTTTTGATTTTTCATCAACGAATTATCGTAAATGTCAATTGATTAAACAATTAGATCATTGGAGTTATCGTGTGATTGGTCCCGGTTTTTCTCTTTCAACCATAGGTATTCTTTGTGGAGCAATATGGGCCAATGAAGCATGGGGGTCTTATTGGAGCTGGGATCCAAAAGAGACTTGGGCATTGATTACTTGGACCATATTCACAATCTATCTACATACTAGAATGAATAAGGGTTGGTAGGGTGAGGAACCAAAAATTGTGGCTTCTTTAGAATTTTCTATAGTTTGGATCCATTATTTGGGGGTTGATCTATTAGGAATAGGGTTACACAGCTATGGATGGTTGGAACCATAAATGGACCAAATTCCCGGAGGGAAAAAGGAAGGATAGATTCGATCCAGTTCCTTTATGTAAGTGATAAGTGACATCAATAACTGGTCTAAGTTATTTCAAAGATTGATTATAGAATGATGGAATCACTACTTGAAATAACTTGAACTATATTTTCTCAAAATAAAAGAGAAAAAATTGAATTTTTGTTTCGCTCCATTCCATTCATTTCTCAAAAGAGAATTGGATCCTATTAATTCTATTATATAGATAAGAATCTATTCGAAAAGTACAAAAATAATTTTTTGCCATTCATTTCATGGATGGAAGGATCGAGATGAGATAAATTCTATCCAATCATCTGATAGAAAAAGAACTGGACCGGGATAAGCACCAATACCTATTATTGGTAGAAAGAGACAGATCAGGATTAAAATATCTCTTGGTCCAGAATCCGTTAAATAAGGGTTTGTCACATTTTCAACTTATATAGAATATTCGATGTAACATACACAACAAGTGGATGGGAATGAATATCATTACAATTGCCACTATTGTAGTACCAATGATTAGATTTTCAAGGTCGAAGAAGATTGATTTATAAACAGTCATTTTTCTTGGGAAGAAAATCTCATAGATTCTACCATAAAACCACTGATTTCCGATAACGCAAGAGAATCCATTGAAAAAATATTGGACATAGTATTTTAGCTATTAGTATAGCCCTACCATTTATTTCATCAATAAGAATAAATGTATCCTATCGTCACTTGTTCCTACTAACAATGAAAATGCCGCACCAATTGATTAATGAAATATCATTTGAAAATGGATCCATTGAGACCTGTATCTTCCATGGAACCAATAATTCAAAATCCCATATGAGATAGTGAAGACTATCCTCCTTTTCCAATTCTGTTGACCCAGAGAAGTTGGAGCTGCATAGATGATTTGAACGGCTCCTATCATTACCAATCATAGCAAAAAGAAATATAAAATGAGCATGAGGTAGCAATTCCATGTTCGGATTAACCCATATCCTCCCATTTAAAATGGAACTCCGGCTACTGAAGCATACATGTACTATAATTTGCTTGCCCATGAGTATTAGGTAACCAGGTATGTAAGGAAAAAATTAGCAATTTGATTGCATAAGTGATGAAGAACCCTAAATAGAATTCTATTTCCAGTATTACGGAATACTATTTATTATCCAATATTCTTGAACCTAATGTTGGTCTATCATATCCCTAGAGACCCATACTTCAAGCTCCGATCAGGGGAAAGATAGAACACTCGCAGTGTATGAAATGAACTTTGTGTCCAAATATAAACGTCTTTCTCTCCCCCCGTACGGATAGAAGTGGGTGAACGAAAATTGATTCCAGCTCCCGAAGTGAAGGTATTGAACTAATTTCCGGACAGACCAGTGTGCCCTAGCCTAGAGAATCTCCTAGTACTCTCAACAAGCCAAGACGTCAAGTTTGAGTTTTCGGTCAAATCTAGGGTTGACCAAGTCAAAGAAGCCATGACCTACTCTATGAAGTTAGAAAAAAAGTTAGATGTAGCTTCTAAATTCAAAGTGTGGAAGACAATGACTGACCTCATCCTTGCAAAGAATAAAGTGTTGGATATCGTGAAAGGAAAGATTGTGGAACCAGAGTTTGAAGAAGGAAAAGAGAAGGAACTGCAGAACATTGCAGTTATGAATAAGTTCAAAGACGGTGACATCAATGCCATGAGTATCATAGTGAACTCTATAAAAGACCACTTTAAACCCTACTTCTCCCATCTTGACTCATCGAAGAATATGTGAGATGCCCTAACAAACCTCTTCTCAGTCAGACACATTAGACAAATAACGATTCTAAAGAATGAGCTTTGTGACATGAAGATGAATGATGATGATAGCATAACATCATACTTTGTGAGGATCACCTAGTTAAGAGATCAACTACAAGCCATTGAAGAGATCATTTCAGAGAAGGAATTGGTAAACATAGTACTCAATGGTCTTCCCAAGACGTGGGATGCATTTGCTGCAAGCATGAACAAAAGAAAGGAGTATCCTACATTTGAAGAACTTTGGAATTGATGTGCTCAAGAAAAATCCAGGATCAGTGCAAAAGAGAAACTGTAAAACAAGTACGATGATCAAGCCTTCATAGCAAGATTCAAGAATTTCAGGAACAAAAGGAAGTTTGGTTCAAGGAGGAAGACAAATCAAGAGAAAGATATTTCAGAAATACAATGATTCAACTGTTGAAAGTATGGTCACTACAAGAATCATTGTCCCGAGCTAAAGAAAAGGAAGGAGAAACATGAGGCATCAGTTGCGGAAGAAAAGGAACCTAAAAAGAAGACTAAGCAGGATGAAAGTGACTTCTTCTTCTGAAGGTAACAATACTCTTCTTAGTTCTTGTACATATCTTGTATATCTATCTCTTAGAAGATAATATGTTCCAATAATAACCATACTTATGGAAGAACAACAAGATAAGAATTGATATCATTATACAAGTCAGATAATACACATGAAATGATGAAATACATCAAACAAATCATGTGGAAGCTATTACAAGATAAGCCAAAATCAAAATCAATCCTGAAGAAACTTAGAAGAAGCAAAGACAAAAAGAAGTCAGCAATCAAGAGGAAATTGGAGAAAGACTTATAACACTTTGCAGAAAGGAATAAGGATGTAGACAGAAGTGTGGACTCTCCTATATGGAGGGAGTCGATTATATATCACCAAAAAGAAGAACATGCATTCATACATGAAGCAAGGATTACGAGGGAGCTAATCCTACGATCCATTGAAGATGATGAAGTATATATCCACGGTAGCAAACATGAAAAGCAGTACGTGTTTAGTTCGACCATAGAAGAAGACTTCTTCGAAGAGAAGCCTTAAAGTATCCCTGGTTGTCCATCCACATCCATGATCCTATGTTGAAAGGAAGAAGTTGGAATCTTCATAGCATGGAATCTATAAGAAACTCCATGGACCCAAGAGCTAAAGAAAAACATCAGGAAGAAAATGAAGATTCCAAGAAAGAAAGAGAAGCCAGAACTACCAGTCTCTGTATTAAGATTCACAAGATTACCAACCTGATATGAGCTCAATAAAAGCAATCAAGGAGAGGAACTGAAAGTTGTACAACGTATATATGCAAGCATTGCAATATCCAGAACTAGAGGTTCTCCCAGATGGAGGGAGAATGCTATGAGGATTACTTGTTCCAATAAACCAGACACACCTCTACACGAGTCTTTATATCATCCGTAATATCCATGGGTTGGAATTCTACATCGGATGAATGCAAAGACTGTTCTCTAGAGAAATTGAACAAAGAGCGTATGAAGAACAACCTCAAGACTTTGAAGCATACCAGAAAGAGACCCTTGTATGTAGATGAAAGAAGATAACTTGGTGGAGAACCTCCAATGCACAACAAAAACATGGTGAAGATTTTCTATAAACAGAGATATTGTATCAGAATGATTACTCAAAATATCAAGATGATGGATTTCCAAGCCATGACAAAGATCTCATGATGACAGAAGAAGTGCCACATGGACATGTTCCAGTTTTCCAACAATGATATACTTTATTGATCAGAGCTACATGAACCCTTCAGAGAAAACCAATGCTCCATATCGAAGTACATTTGAAATCAATCATTACATTATTCGTGATGAAGTCTAGAAAGGAGAAAGTGGTTCTCTAATACATATCTCCACAGATGAGAAGATAAGCAAACATTTTGGTAAAGCTTCTGTCCAAGATGAAAGAGTTTGCGTACTCAAATTGGAGCTCGTGGAGATGACTTCCTTATTGAAAAAGGAAGATATGACTCTGATGTTGGGAGGAAGCACTGATGTATTATTGATTGATGGAAAGTCATTTTTCAGTTCAAAAAATGGTCCAGGATGAGCAGATTCTTTCCAGTTCGGAAAGTGGATTGAGATGACGGACAAAAATTTTTCATTTCAGAAAATGGTCCAGATTGTTGATGTACCATAGACAATGACTTCCCATTGTGTTTAACATGGGAAGTGGTCTAGGGAAGTCTCTCTTCTTGAGGGTTACTCAAGAATACTAGCCCGCCTTGCCGGACAATGATTTCCCATTTCGGTTAACATGGGGAATGTTTTGTTTTGGAGGTTGGTGCAGGACAGTCATTTCCTTTGGAAATGGTCCGGAAATTCATTCCTTAGGGCAAATTCATTCTTTCCATGTTTCACTTTGTTTAGTGCCGAAAGAATGGCCCATGGTGGGGAATGGTCTAGGTTCAACAATCAGGGACATACATTCCTTAGGGAAGACTCATTATCTCTAGGTTACACTTTGTTTAGTGTCGGAGGAATGGCCTAGGGTGGGGAATGGTCCAGGCTCAGAAATCAGGACGATCATTCTTCCTTGCTTGAGAAGAATAGTCTAGATAAGCTCATCATTGATGTCTTACCTTTTTGAGGGCATATACTCTTCCAAGATCTCACAAATGTGAGTGGAAGAATGGCCCAGTTGATTCAATTTATATCATAACATTGTTTCTGTGCAGGTTGATATCAGATTATTGTTATGAAGACCGTATGTTTCTAAACAATATATGTATACTATTGTGGTGGATGTGTTCCACTGTTTGATCAAGTATCTGTGTGATACTTGGTGTGGTAGTATACCACTAGATTGTAGTTGTGTACTACTATGCATAGACATGGTTGTGTTCTATTGAATGATCTTGTTCCAATTGACTTGAAGACTATCAGTAGTTTTGAAAATGATTATCAGCTAGATGGATGATCAATGAACAACGATTTTCCAAACAAAAAATGGTTCAGAACATGTATTCTTATAGATTAGAAGAATGGTTCTTGTGTCACTCTGTGGATTGAGCATCATGTCTGATTACTCAGATAGAGTATGGTTTTGAGAGATGATGCAGTTGATGACACCGATGGTGATGATGGTGCTCATGATCTAGTCATGAGATAGTCTATACAACTATGTTGATGCTATCGGGTGAATGGTATGTTTTATGCTCAAGACTGTTACCTATCATACCTTCCTAGATAGGAGGGAGTGTTGATATTATGGTAGCTGCGGGAGGTATTTACCTCCACATATAAACCTGACGAGAATAGAATACTCTTGGAAGAAAGAAGAAACCCTAATGAGTTGGCTAATAACCCTAGAAGACATGTTGTCTCAAAAAGATAACTTGTATTAGGTTATTAGCCTCCAAGAGAAGAAGTTGGCCAGAAGAAATATTATATACCGAAGAGACAGATACCTAGAATGAGAAGTCGTCCCAGGCAGTTTTCCAGAATTACTATAAATACAGAAGGCTAGTCTTCATTCTGGCATATAGTCTCAGAATTGCACAACAACACTTATGCGCACTGCAGTACCCAATTTTGTGCGCAAGTTTGGAGGAGAAATGCCATTGCAGCTGTTGCAGCTAGAAGATCACGTTTGGCTTGGAATATCTCTTGGTTATGGTTTAGACTATCTGATCAGCTCTTGTTGGTGCGCTATCCTTGGGGAAAGGAGCGCTACCCTTTGTTTGGATATCTAGCCTAGGGTTTTCTTCTAGAGTGATTCTCTATCAAGGTTAAGGTGATCGGAGGGTGGCTTCGACCTATGGTTGGGTGACAATAGCGATATTGTCAATGGTAAAATGAGCACATTCATTATATTCTAACAAACATAACATCATACTTGGTAAGAATCTCTTAGTTCAGAGATCAACTAGAAGCTATTAAAGAAACCATTTCAGAAAAGGAACTAGTAAATATAGTACTCAATGCCCTTCCCAAGGCATGGGATGAATTTTTCGCAAGCATGAACACAAGAAAGGAGTATCCCACATTTGAAGAACTTTGATATTGTTGTTCACAAGAAGAATCAAGGATTAGCACAAAAGAAAAATTCCAAAGGAAAGATGATGATCAAACCTGAAAACAAAGTTCAATAAATTTAGGAATAAGATGAAGTTTGACTCAAGGAAGAAATCAAATCAAGAAAATGATATGTCAGAAATACAACGCTTCAACTATCGAAAATATGAATTACTGTCATGAGTTAAGGAAAATGAAGGAAACGTATGAAGAAACATTTTCCGAAGAAAAGGAACTCTCAAAGAAAGTCAAACAAGATGAAGCAAAATTTCCTCTTCTAAGTCATGGTAACAATATTCCTCAAAGTTCTTGTACATACCATGTTTACATAGTTTTTGTACATATCATGCATATCTATTTCTTAGAAGATAATATATTCAAGTGAGACAATACCTATGGAAGAATAACAAGATAAGGATTTCTATCACGATGACTACAAGTCAAGAAATACACATGAAAATATGAAGTACGTTGACAATCCTTGGTAACAATTCTCGTGGAATCTATTATATAAGTAATAACTGTTAGATAAGTCGAAATAATAATCAAACTTGAAGAGACCTAGGAGAAGTCAAAACAGAAAGAATTCAACAATCAAGAAGAAATTAGAAAAAGACTTGTTACACTTTGCACAAGGCAATAAGGATGCAAACAAAAGCGTGGACTCTCTTAGTTGGAGGGAGTTGATTACATAATTTCAAAATAAGAGCATGCATTCATGCTTGAAGCAAGGATTAGGAGGGAGATAATTCTAAATGGTATGATCCATTGAGGATTATGAAGTATATGTCCATGTTCCCATTGAAAGTAGCAGCCATGATAAGCAACATGTATTCAGAAGTAGTCTTCCTCGAAAAGAAGCCTTAAAGTATCCTTGGTTATCCATCTACATCGACGATCCGATGATGAAAGGAAGAAGTTGGAATCTTCAGGACATGGAATCTATAGAAGACTCAATGTGTAGTGTACCTTTTTGCTTACCCAGAGCTTATAATGCACTATGTAACAATTTGTACATGCACTTCTACATAATTCATACATGCATTATATAATCGCATGCATGCAAGTAGTGAAATACATTTAACTCAGAGTAAGAACATTTAATTTTACTGCTACGATTAACAATCCATAGCATTTAACAGTAATTCATACACACAGTGGAAAACATGATAATTTATGTAGCACGGTCATGCAAAATGTGATAAGAACATAGTTAGATACTTATCTTATAACAATGGAGAAGTCCACCAACCAAATGCAGNCCAAAGATGCCATCTTACGCCCACTACTACCAGACTCTCATTCCCCACATTCCTATTTCGCCTGAGAGTATACACCTTCAAACGCATAGTCCATCGGTGATAACCTCCCTCTCTGGGTCTCGGCAATAGGCCGGATCAGAAAGTATCCGAGACCGTAGCGGGTGCTGGGCACTCTCTGGAAGAAACCACTTCCCAACAAACTCTTTCACCTGGAAAGAGTTTCTCACAGGCTTGACAACCTGCCTCTTCCAACCACAGTCATGTCCCTCACCAGAAGAGAGGTCATACACAAGCTCAGCCCAAGCTTACTTTGGCCAGTATGCCACGCACAGTTCAACACTGCATGGCTGCAACAGCCAATTGGGAAAAACAGACCCACACTTCCCAAACAGGTTCAGCAATCACGGGATAGTCTCATGGTTTTTCTGGTTTCAGGATTGTACAAGGGTATTCTTGCTGAGGTCCCACGGGTTCCCCCTCAGACGGTCGGGTAGAATGGAGAAGATCCCCCTCACACGGTTCATCTCGGCTCTTATATTTGCATGCACCAGGGTTGACACTTGTCACCGTGGAAAATGCATACGTTCCCATAGCATGCATCCCTTTTTCACGTTTTCCCTTGCCAGGAACTTAGGATAAAATAAAATACACATGTCTTTTAGGAATAATATTAAAATATTATAACCAGGCTTAAGCCCCCTAGGCTTAGCCCCTAGGCTCAATACTTAGCCCCTTTTTCCCACCTTCCAACCCCTAATCCCTTGCCCACTCTGTGGACGATCAGTCCCCCTTCACTCATTCATCGTGGTCGGTTTGCACCTGGCGGTGTTTATATTTTTATTAATCATTCTACATACATACATGTACATCCACAGGCTCCTGGCCTTCAACACTTAGGCTCCATGGCCTAAAAAACACATAAGCCTACCAGCTTATACAAAACATGGCTCACCAGCCTATAGACATGTTTACAATTCATTTCATATATCATGATTTGCAACGGGGCTCAGCGTTGGGGACACTACAATCCCCCTCCCCTTATTTTTTCACTGTCCTCAGTGCAACTTCCACTATCTCTGCAAGTCTT